>JABVXV010000305.1:0-74092 GCA_013365325.1 Dipetalonema caudispina | reverse complement strand
TATTATTATTATTATTATTATTATTATTATTATTATTATTATTATTATTATTATTATTATTATTATTATTATTATTATTATTATTATTATTATTATTATTACTATTATTATTATTATTATCATTATTATTATTAAATACCATTATTATTGCAGTTACATACTTAAAATTATCGTTTAAATTAACTTGCTGTGTCCAACAAGTACTTTTAGAAGTATTCTTCGACTTTTTGCGCTCAAAAGTTTGGAAATAAACAGAGTTTCAAGTCTGTAGGCAACTTAAACTACTTATGAAAAATATGGGATTTTTTTAAATTTCTTGTTCTCACCACAATTCGGAAATATAGTGATCCTTACATTCTTCTGAAGTCATAGCAACAACATTAGAACCATTAATTTTTACAACTTTCGCTGTGTTTAACTAAGACGTCGAAATCAACCCTCTGGAAGCATCTCAAAGCAACAATTATCTATCTGATCGCAGTTATATTAGATTTCTTCAGTGATTCAATTGTATCTTGTCATTTTTCCTTTCGTTATACTTCATAAAAATTTTTTTACTGCGTTATCATAAAATGATCTCCTCATCAATCGAAAAGCGAACAAAACGGTTGCTTGTATGAAAATGAGTTAAACAAACAATTAGTATTTTGTTTTCTTGTGATCCAATCCTTTAAATTTAATCTAACTTAATTGTATTAGATAAAAATTACGGTCCTGAATATGTAAGATAGTTAAACTTATTGACTTTTCAATGACTGTATTTCATTGATTTTTTTGAATTGAGAAAATCTTTCATGTATCCCATTTCTTCACTTTAAAATCGAACGAAAGAAGAACTTGTAAGTTTTCATAGTAAACAAAGAATTGCTCTGTGAATTCAAATTTCCTGCAAATATTTCAAGCCTCATTGGCTCTGCTCCCATTCTTCTATTTCACCATCCTTAGCACACACCCTTTTCCTCATTCCTTGCCACAATGTTCCATGGGAACAGCTCAGGCTTACAATTCATTTCACTAAATTTTCACAAAAATTATGACATAACCTGCTAAAAAAATTCCTGAACAATTATTTTTGCTCTACATATCCCTTCCCAAATATTTCGATTTTCGTACCTTCATCCTTCCAATGACCTACCTTGTTTGCACCATCCAGTCCTCTCTTACCTCTCCCTCCAACGTGTCCTTGTCCTCCTCCCTTACCTCTCCGTCCCACGTGTCCTTGTCCTCCTCCCTTACCTCTCCGTCCCACGTGTCCTTGTCTTCCTCCCTACCACTTCATCATGTTTTATGCGTCATTTTTCCAGTTCATTCTCAAAAATTATTTGTATGCTAGTGATGGCCAAGATTAGAATAAGTGCTATCTAAATGATTGAAGAAGTATAAAGTTCTCATGGTCATTATGTCAGTTCAAAAAATCTTTATCGAAGGAGTATTCTGATCCAATTGTCATATGACGTCCAAATTCTGCGATAGTTTTTTCTGATGAAGGATTGATGGTTCAGTCTTAAATATTTGTCATATAATATCTTCCAAAAAATTTGTTCATATTTATGATGTTGAATTATTGAGGAGATTTGTGAAATGCGCTATCGTTCCCTGTGGAAAATAGTTAAGTTTTTTGGACACCAAGATCAAACCTTCCTTCTATCTGCGACTTGACATTTTGTTATATATATATATAGCAATATAGAATATGATATTTCCGATAAATATTGTCCGGAAAAAACAGTTAATAGTACTTTCAGAATCTAAAGAAATCTTTCTCATTAAACAACAATTTAATGAATCGGTCATTCACCTGAATGTTAGCTGTAATTTATTTGTACCACTAAATGTTATTAATGAATGAAAGGGTGAAATGATTTAAATATCTTTGAATAGATGAATATAATCTTGACAGTTTGAACAAAATTCAAGCTCAAATCATTCCTAATTCAATTTATCAAATTTTTTCCCTTCACATTATCCTCTCTATTTTTATTTTCCTCACTGCTAACAAACTTTACGAAGTTATGGGCTTAAATTTCAGTGTAACAACCATTATTTTGCATACTATCGAAGTTCGAGTGATTAAAAATGATACATATATGCTACTTTTTTTTTTTCCCCCTCCTCCCCTTTTACATCTTCTTCTACCATCATCCGTTATCATCATCATCAGTATCTTTTGCAAAAATTTTTGATAAAATGCTATAAATAATTGATCACTCATTTGTTCTTTAAATGATAATCTGATTAATTTTTATGACAACAACTATTTTCAAATAAACGGTGAAGTGAAAAGTAAAATTTTATTTGCAGAAGAAAGAACATAAAATATTTTATTTGCGTAATGATCATTTCAATACAACGTAAACATACACATACACATACACATATACATATACATATACATATACATACACATACACATACACATACATACATACATACATACATACATATACATATATATATATATATTCATTCATATAATCGAGAAGCTTTTGCTGTTTGTTGAGTCATGCTTGTTGAAGGCAATTATGCCTCTTTTCTTTTTCAGTAGAACCATTTAGTTAGTTTAGTTTAGTTTGTATATGTTTATGCTTGTTTAGTGAAATTTTGCTATTATGCTTTATACATAATAGTTTAATTTTATATTTTGTCTTCATATCATTAATAAATTGATAATAATTGTTGTTAATCTTTTTGCATAATTTCATCAATAAATATGATTTGTTTTGGACATTTATTTTATCATCAATATAATTGATCTTTTCCTTTTTTTTTTTTTTCCCAATTTAACCTTTTAATTTCAATTCTCTAAGGGAAAAAATAAATTGTTGAATTAAAAAGAAAAAAGAAAATATAAGTAAACAATGGTTAATGATGAAATTGGCTTAACTTTCAATCTCACATCATCTTTACCCGTTTTTTTTTTTTTTTTTTTTTTTTTTTCACAACCGAAATTAAACATTAAAGACGTATAAATGCTATTTATCGGTCAATATTTGCCATCAGCCCTCTTCCTTCTTTCTTTCTTCCTTTTTTTCCTTTTTTTTTTTTTTTTCTTTTTTTACTATTTGATTGATTATAAACTAAAACTGAAAAGAGGAATTTTCACGAAAATTTCTCATAAGTTGACACATTTAATCTTCGATCATAATCACACATGTGTATATCGGCAATACTTAAAAGGATATATGAAGCATTTTACATGTTAAATCATTTAATTTTGGGAACTTTTACAAAGGTTATTTTACTTTACATATGTTTCGTTAATAATAGTTACTCCTTGAAGGAAAATGCATGTGTTGATCCGTTTCCGGTTCCTCTTGATATGTTAGTATCACATGAAAGGAAATTGCTGCTAATTTGCCGTATCCTATTACTTCCTTAATTTCATTCAGGAAACAGAGCTCATGTTTATTCATGTTAGTAGAACGAAATACTTTTATCAGTCATTTCACTTATGTTTAATTTAACAAAATAATTTATACCTTTCTATATTTATATTTAAGGATACGCATCTGTAGTGCAAAAATTTTCTATGAATATTAAATTTTGCTGTAACGTGTGATTTACGTCCACTATTTGAATACATAAATTATTTTTTAAAAGTCAATCAGTTGGGAATAAGCAATGCTATTATATATTTTTTGTATTAAATGGAAGGAAATAGTTTATTTAAATCTACTAATGGGGTCATTTGATATTGACCGCTTTTTGGTGATATTTATGGAGAGTTACGAAGAAGTTCGGGAATTATTATCATTTGATAAAAAGAGAAAAGTAAAACGTAACACCACATGCAAATTACATTATATAACACTCCCATATCTTTCAACATTCGTATTTATTCAATTAAGCAATTCAGCGTTTTCAACTTCACAGTTATCTTCATCTCCAAGAAATTTGCATGGATACCACTTCTCAGTGCTATCATAAATTTGCTACAACTGATCAAGGATCAATAATCATCGATTCGAATTTTTACTTCAACTTAATTCCTTAAAAAACCGGCTGCTGTAATACCATACCATCACTTGTTTCGATCGATGATATAAAGCATCAATAGATGACGACCACATGTTGTGATGTTGGAGAATTGGAATGGAAAAAAAAAAAAAAAAAAAAAAAAATAGAATAGAATTGAACATGTTAAGTAGGGAAGAGAGGAAGCGGAAGAGTATGAGAATGTAGGTGGAATGATCATCTGTGAACGGCAAATACGAATGAATACAAGAAATGAAATTTGGCTGAGCTGAACAAATGTTTGAAAATGTTCAAGTGTTGTTGTTGTATGGTTGAAGGAGCGACAATGATTTTTTTCCCTGTTCATTATCTTATCCATCATTGTAGTGCATCTCTCTTCCCATCACTTTTCTTGTCATGAAGGAAGTAATTGGTTGACTGATTACTCCATTGATTGATAACCTTACTTTCCATGGAATTTATATTTTCTTTTAGTTATTATTGTTCAGTTACAAATCATATTTTCAATATTTATCGTATCATGATGTAATATTTGTTTTGGATAGGATACTGAGATATATCACCAAATGATCCACTCTTAAAAATTTTAACTCAATGATATTTATATCAAATTTGCATAAAGAAAAAAAAAAAATTGAAAATGCTCAAGATTAGCTGAACGTTACTACATCCAATTTATCAAAGTATATCACAGTTAACTGATAGGGTTTATTACGATCAAATGCACATTTACTGTTTTACAATTAATAAACAAATGCACCAATTGTTCCTTCTATCTTCATAGAAGTATCCCATCTGAAAAGGTAATTAAAATTGCAGATAACATGTAATCAAATACAAAAACTAATAGTCCATGTTTAACATTGAGAAGATGTAAAAAGACTATGAAAAAGGCATCATTTTCAACTTTTTCAAGCAGAAAAGCAATACCGTAACATTTCTAACTTTAATATTCCAGCTGCAATGAAACTAACCAATTTTCTTCCCTTTCTGTCATCTATATGATATCTGGCAATATGGAATTGTTCACTTGTTTACTCACATTGCCATTTCAATGATATCATGCGACATTGCTTTCAACTACCTTTCCTGTGGAATGTCATTTGGAAGAGTTAGCTATTGTCGTAGAGTCATTTGGAAGTTATATGCTTCTGATATCTATCCAAAAATTTGATCAATTCTTTCTATTTTAGTTTTATAAAATTGAAAGAACTTCTACTATGTCTCTTTTGAGGTTGTCAATATTTGTTAAAAAGTGATTGTGAATATTTGATGTGAAATGAGATTTGTTTTGTTTCTTTGTAGAGTTATGGGAAGGAAAAGAGCAATTCTTCGGAATGTCGTAGAAATGAATGACTAAAAAAAGTTAAGGTAATCAACCCTTTGGCCAAAAGATTTATTTTGCAGGAAAAAGAAGTGACATAAAGTTCAAGCAGCTAGCCTCATTTGCCGCTGCTTAATCTAATGCAAACATGGCTACCGCTCCAGATGGATCACTCATTCAGAAATTATCTCTACCTGCTGCCGTAGATTTGCAGGGTGGAACTTTGCTGAATGTAAAAGAGGTTTCTTCATCTATATTGTTGTATGTATGTTGGGCAAAATGCTCACTAAATTCTAAGGGTTGGTTGACATGCTTGGGCGGCTGACAGTTTCAGATTGTTTGCAGTTCGACGAAGTTGACGAAACAGATGGTTGCAAGGTACACGTCACCGAGTATCACATTCTTTCCGCAGATGGTCAAGAAGAAATGACGAAAACTTGTCGAAGGAAGTTAAAAATTGAATGCAATCAAAGTACCAGGAAAACCGAGATTGCTAATGGTAAGTGCAAATGGACAACCGCATATCTTACATCAGTTCCGTATATAAGTTAGTAATTAGTGCTAGTTTTAATCAGTATTTTCAATAACCTTGGTGGAACGGTCGCATTTTTCAATGCTCTCTGAGTTTTGAGCATTGTGTTTTTAGGTCGGGAAGCTTTGATCGAAGAAAAAACAGAACGATTATTTGGTGATATCGATGGTTTCCGACAGCCAATAGTCCTCGTTGATAGATCTAAGACTCTTATGGATTTTTCTAATCCTGAGGTGTTCCCGCATAGTTAGCAAGAAAAAAAACCCAAATTCACGATTTTTTAAAAGGTTGTAGTTGAAAAAGCACGTTAAGTAAAAGTTGGGTTTTCAGGATTCAGCAATTAGTGCCGTACTGCAAAAGACACAAGAAAAATTTCTTAATATGTTAAATGAGCAGAAAGACCAGCTTATAAATACGTTTCCTGAACTGTTTTCTGAAATGAGAACAAGTTCATCGCTTTCGGAGACCCCACAAACTGAAGTTGAAAGGACTGTTAATCCGGATGGTAGCACAACAACACGAATGCACTCTTCCAGAGCCTACAGGTTAATTTGAAACTTTGCTCATGGGTAAATCTTTTGATTGGATATTAAGCAAAGTTATCGAGCAAATACTTATAAAGGAACAATTTTTCTTCACATAACAAGGTATAGAGCATCACAGGTCAACAATTTTCCTGAGGGAATCGTAGATTCAAATGTTTATGGATTTCGAATTCGCTAATTTCGTTTAAAATTTTCAACTTTACTAAAACATCAGACTTTGTTCGAATAGTAAATTACATGCCGACTGGAAAAAAAAAAAAAAAAAAAACAGATTTTGAGACAAAAATGAGCATTTCTTTAGTTTATTTTTGAAAATTGGGGTAAGAATACAAATATTCTCTTCTCAAATATTGCTGCAAATATAATGCATCAAGCGGAATTACAGTATGAAAACTAGTACTCATGCTGCTACGATTTGAGGTCCAGTTCTGACTTTTGACAAAACCCCTCACTTGCAGTTCACGTTTTTCAAGGCATGAAATGTATATAAACGGCGTGAAGCAGGAATCGAAGAGTAAATTCAGAGCATTCATGGAATATAAGGGTGTGTTTCATTTATATACAATGTAAAAATTAAATTTCACCTCGGGTCGAATCTTCAAACATCATCTGCATGATTTGTTGTTGTGGAAGTAATCTTCACTTCATGCTTAATTACTCGTTAGAGCTAGTGATTTTCATTTTCTTCCAGGTCCAGATGGCGGTTTCAAAGTGAAACTGCGTGATACTTCTGGAGATGGTGATCTTTCGGAAGAAGAAGCAGATGATGTTGTCATGGATGCACAATCACAAATCTCGGAAATCCCAGACACACAATCTGTAATGATCTCAGGAGGAAGCTTGAATCGGATACCAGCAATGAAAGAAAAAATGATGAAACGTACCGAAAAAGCTTGGCTTGCCGCAAAAGAATTAGTTGATTCGGAACAACGATATGTTGACAAACTTCGTCTACTTGATGAAGTATAATTTAAATATTACTAATATGACTCTACTGAACTGTGAGTAGTAAGTCAGCATTAAAGTAACAATAATTCCAAACGCAATTGTTGAACCGGTTAAATGAAAAGTGATACAACAGAAAATGTTATGTTCTGTTATTTCAATCCACTTTTTCATCGTTATTGCAGACATTCCGGAAAAAAGTTTATGAAGAGAAAATTCTTGAAAGAGATAGAATAACACAGCTGTTTGCAAATATATCCAGTTTGCATCAATTTCACAATACCCATTTATTGCCTGCATTGATGGAAAGTTCACGAGATTGGCATACCACGCATAGGTGTGGAACAATTCGTTTATTATTACTACTACTGCATTTATTTCAAGAAATGAAATGTATCACGAGCGGTCTAATTTTATCAAAAATATTCCAGATGAATATTTTAAGGATGCAAAGCTGAGATTCTAAACTTTAATATAGGAGCTGTGATGCATACATAGATATTTATATCGTTTCATTCCATTTATCGTTTTTAAGAATCAGTGATGTTCTTCGAAAACGCGCTCCTTTCCTGAAGATGTATTCCGAATACACAAACAACTATAAACGAGCGACCAAAGTTTTCGATGAATGTTTGCGTAAAAAGCGACGCTTTGCGCAAATTGTTCACGAAATTGAGGTTCTTGTTTTTTTTTAAAAAAAAATCTGCCTATAAAGTATCAACTTCAAGTGCGAATTCACATTACTTTCGCATCATCTGGCTTTCATTTTGTGAGGAAGTTACAGGACGATTCAGATGTTCAATAGATTATTTTATTCTCTTCCTTCTAGACAAAACCGGAATGTGAAAATTTACCGCTGGTTTCACATCTGATATGCCCAGTACAACGTGTCATGCGATATCAACTGTTATTGCAGGTAATAATAATTCAGTTTTTAAATTATTTGTTCCAGTTAACATAATTCATGTTTAAGTTAACACTGTGTTTTTGCTTAATGATCCTGGTTGGTCAGCAAGTAACCACTTTCACACATGAGTAAAATATGTTTAAAGAAATGATTATATGAAAATTGCTTGCAATATATCTTCCCTTTTTAAGGAATACAAGAAGCATCTGGATCCTTCAGATGTTGATTACGATGATACAGAAGCTGCCCTTAGATTGGTACTTGATGCGGCAAGTCATGCAAATGAGATGATGCGAAAATTGGTATATATAATGATGGCTGCATTTATACTGAAATAATTTAAATAGAAATTTAAATTTAGTAATGCTTACTTTTAGGATCGTTACAAAAATGTGCTAGAAGTTCAAGAGCAGCTAGGCAATGCAATATCGTTGGTCTCACCAGGTCGCGAATTAATCCGGAAGGGAAAGGTAATGAAGGTAGGCAATTCTTAATGGCTCTTGAAAAGCGAAATTTGACACATTTCAGCATTTATAATTCCATGCAATAACTTTAAATCGAATATGTAAATAAATATAAAAGTAGAGCTATTCAGGAAAAGGTATAAGTATTATTTTGAAGATATTGTCATCGTCTGAAAAAACTGAAGAACGGCATTTGTTTCTTTTCAACGACTTACTACTTCTGGCTTCGGAAAGGACATTACCCGGTTTTGCTAAACTTAAAGTTCGAGCAATCTTCGACTCAACATTAGCACAGGTCTATTTTACTACCGTTTTCTTTCTGATGTTTCAAAACATTTATTTCGATTGGTCATTCAATAGGTTAACTAATGATTGATTATGAGGACAACGAGTTACATAACAAGTAAATGACAAATAGTTCCATTACGTTAAGTGAATAGTAAATATAACTCTCTTACGTATGACACAATTTCCACAAAGATCCAGCCGATAAAAAGCGTTCCTGTAAAATCAGTGAGGAAGGCTTGCTTTGTGCATCGGGACAAGTAGTACTACTGAAGATAAACAATTTAAATTTGCAAGCGATATGGCAATTTTAAAAAGTGGTGGTTGTGTTGGGAAAAGTTTTCTTTCCATTGTTGCTCTTTTTGAAAATTTGAATGGATCGCTTTCAGATTTGTGAAGGTGATAATCTTGAACGCGAAAATTCTTTCTATTTGCGTGGTTCCGACT
Organism: Dipetalonema caudispina; assembly: GCA_013365325.1. NCBI lineage: Eukaryota > Metazoa > Nematoda > Chromadorea > Rhabditida > Onchocercidae > Dipetalonema > Dipetalonema caudispina. The sequence continues at coordinate 64,668 of JABVXV010000305.1, read as the reverse complement.
CGCCAAATGGTCCATCTCGGTTAATTTTTTAAAATCTAAATTTCTCCTATCAATGATTTTACTAAAGTCTTTGATGTTTCGTCATTATTCTCTTACAGCTGCGTAGAACTGATGACCGAAAATAGCAAAGAAAAAAGTGAATGGATAGAGGCGGTGTGGAACGTTATCAGTGAAAGTTTATCGCGCAAGAAATCCTTCAGTCCGCCGGTATCACTCATAACATTCATTAATTTAAACATAAGTTAGGCGACATGGTTGATTTATTTGCTTAACCTAAAATAAGTGGAAAGCACAATATTTTACTATTGTAGCTTCAGTAGATAATGAGGGTGAACTTTCCAACTTCTCAACCTAAGGTATTTTTTACAGATACCTACTATCATTTCACCGCGATCTGAAAATCGCTGTTGTGCCAAATGTGATGCTGAATTTTCATTCATCTGGAAAGGTACCGCATGTGCTCATTGCGCCCAGCGATTCTGTAAAAAGTGTTTCGGGAAGTTACGCAACGAAGATAAAAACATGCGTATCTGTGATACTTGCCTGCGACAGCGCGTAAGTCACATAGGATGTTTTTCAATTAAATGACCTAATATGATGTGATTATATAATACTTGCGAAAGTGTGAATGTACGATACGAATATTCCTAAAGAGGGATGTTCCATTCATTTCCCTTGCAACTATTCTAAATCGAACTTCGTGATGGGACTTCATCCTTGTCAGAATTCAGATTCAACTTTTGTTTAGTTCGATTGATTAAAAAAAAAGAAAAAAAAGACAGTAAATTTAAGATCTATAAGGCTGCATTTAATCTTAGTTGCCAAAATTAGAAATGGACAGTCTCGGAAATAGATCAATTCGTTATTAATATATTTGATGATCATGCTAAAGAGTTACTCAATTGTAATAGTTAGGAATTTTAAGGACTACTCTCAAACAAAAGAAAATAATCTGAGAACACGAACAAATCCGCTGTCAATAGAAGCTAATGAAGGCGAAATATTATTTGCTAGTTACGTCAAATTCCGTGGTTCATTGAACAAGCCGTTAAAGAGATATTTCGTTCTGCGTAAAGATTTCTGCTTATATTCCTACGCTTCCGACGATGTAAGTTCCTTTTCTTATTTACCTTCACAAATTGTATGCGAACTTTCAAATTCTAAAATAAGATGAGTTTGTAAGCATAATGAGATTAATATATGGTACGAAATCTGAAACAAATATTCATATAATTTTTGTGATATTACAGGCGGAAAGTGCCCTTGCAATGCTTCCGCTTCCTGGCTGTGAAGTTAAGATGAATAATGAACGATTGACATTTACCATAAAGCATATGGAACGACAATATATGGTTAGTGTGGAGAGCGAACAGGAACAAATAAAGTGGATGGCCGTACTGGATCTCGCTTCTAATGCTGTACTCAGGGAGAAGATTAATTCGTGATCACTCTTTCTGACCCTGATCACGATGTCGATTTAACTGAATTTGCTTTTATAAGCATATAAATTAATAAATTTCATGATCCCGTAATAATGAATTAATGTGATCTTAATTCTCCCCCTTTAGGATCTTATGTATCTCCTACTTTCGTTAGGATGATTAATAAAGGCTGGAAATTCTAAAATGGGCTAGTAATCGTTTCCCTTTATAAATCATAAAAAGTGATTCCGGTAAGTTGCAGAGAAATAAAAGCACCGTAGTAAGTGCACTGACAAGAAACAATTAACGTTAAATGACTGATCAGTGGGCATATATACTCTTGCATTTTCATCAAAGATGAGGGAATGCAAAGAAGTAATTTGTGATATTTTAAGTAAATTGGTGATTTGCTGGGACAGGTCAAAAAAGCTGTTTTTCCACTTGAAAATGACGTTTCCAAAAAAAAATTAGTGAATCTCGGATTGATCAGAATTAGAACAGTTGTTTCGAACAAATTTTGAATTATTTCAAATTTCTAATTGTACCTTCTTCAGCTTTCACTCTTCCTCCACACTTTCCCATATATGCGGTTGTTATTATAATGCATTCCAATCGGTACAAGTAATTTGTATATAATTATTGATCAGAGCTAATGCGATTAAATATTAAATTTTGTTTTTCTTTAATTATTTACAATAATGAAGCAAAGATCATTGATGCGAATGAAAATAACGGATTCAATTTGAAAGGCACGCATGCAATACAGAAATATTATACTGATAGATGAAAGTTTCATTATATCATTCATATTTGACTCTAAAACTTCCTCACTGCATTTGATATTTCATTTTTACTGCACAGTACTGTTTTGAATTCAAAAGTTCAACTGTACGATGAAACAACATTGCGGATAGTTAACCAAAGTAATCCTAAAAATTTGCATTGTAATTAAAGATGAATAGGTAGGTAAATTGGAGCTAAAGTTAATCCTTTCTTCTGCTCTATCATTTCATATGACATATGCTATCATTTGCGATCCCTAAGTTTCAGTAATACTAACCTCATCATCGCTTTCTTCATCTCTGTCCTCCCTATCTTTATTATCTTCCTGCAAAATGCCGTTTGTTTTCCCGATAGAAATGTCACTTGCTTTCGATAGAAATAATTTATACTCAGTGGGCTCCGCGTATATCTCATCTAAGGGTATTCGTAGATTCCAATTTCGACAAGCATCAAGTCGTCGTTTAAAGCTAAATAAAAAATTAATGTATTTAATAAAATGTAAAGGATCTGTCAGATCTCCCAAAAAGAAAAAAGTAGCTATTTCATAACAAATCGCTTTCATTCTCTAAGTGCTTGTAACGAGGGTAAATTGATATTTAGTTATTAGCGTCATTGAATTTTGTTTATTTACCTCGAGATTTGATTTTCTTCATCTGAAGCTTGCAAATTCTGGCCATAATTCTCTGAATCTATTGATTTACATTGATCGGCATTTTCATAGTCTGCTGAATCGATAGGAAAGCCAGATGAATCCATTCCCAACGCTTTCGGATCACCGCAAAACTCAGCCCTCAATGTGGTGTCAACCTCAAGACGAACCTTTGAAATGGGTCTGAAGCGTTGGCTCGAAGTCAATTCACTATTTGACATGCTCGATGTACCCTCTGCCATACTGTGTAAACCATCATAAATTTCTTGGTAAATTTCCACCACTTCCTGCAATAATGAACGTAATACCCACTTAAAGTTATCCTTTTTTTTTTTTTTTTTTTTTTTGTGCTCAATTCAACCGCTTATATCTACTTGAGCTTCAGTTAATGAGCGTGTTTATTAACTTGGAAAATTAATTAATTTAACAAATTTCTTGCATTTTCAAGTTTGTAAGCTAATATTCAATACAAGCTGGGTCAGATTAATAAGCGAAGCAAAGTTAAAATAATTATTGCGAAAATCGTTACTTGTGGTTCGGGATTCTTCGGAACTCTGTCCTCGATGAAGTCTCGTGTGGTACTAATGTTTGTTGGTGTTATGGTAACAATTGGATAAGTAAAAGAAGAATCACGGTAATAATTCAGTGTGGCGATGCGTTTAAGCTGTGTTTTTCTTATCTTGCAAAATAACGATCGTATCCTTCAAAATATCAATAGCGTATTCATTTCCTACAGTTAATGAGTAATGATTGCACTGTACACTGATTAGTCAGGTTAACATTGATGTGCTTGTTTCATATGAGATGATATTTACAATGGATACGACTATTCAGAAGTCCCTTCATAGATTAAGTGAACATTCGTTCGTTAACGCACATCAGTATTCCTGTGGATTATTTGAAAGTTTTAGATATCATACGATCATATTTTATTTTGAACAATATAATTAATCCTATAAAAATAAATTTGAAACCTTTGTCTCTGAAAGTAAAGTAGAGCAAGGAATACGATGGCTCCGATAATACCAAAAAATCCAAAACTTGGCCATAGACTCAAATTGAAATGCTTACTGATATCAACATCTGAAACTACTGAGTTCCAAAGCAATGGTTTCATACATTGTCGTGGATGTACAGAACCCTGAAAATCTGGTAATGCTTACTTCTTTCTGTATAATAGATATATCCAAAAATATTAGTGTTGGGAAACACCGTTTGATAGGATTGTAATGCTAGTGTGTTTTATAATTTCATACGTATTAATAAATATGAATGAGGTATATTTTATAACAACAGCTCTTTTATTCTAGATAGTTTTCTGCATCTATTAAAACGACTAAATGATCAAGAAGAGATCAGTAAAAACAGGAATCTATATAAATTATATAAATTTTGATTAATGGATTACCACAAAAATGATTTCAAGTAGAAATTGATGTCTCAGATACTCATTGATCCTATAGATTTATTAGGAAACTGTTGTTACTTAAAAGATTTTGCTAAGTTACACATTTAGTAAATATAAAAAATGGATGGTTCTCCTATACTAGAAAAAAAAAACAAACTATATAGGAAATAAACATACCGTTCCTAGGGTAATAAGAGGCTTTACACATTGCTGACATTCGGTTTGATTTGGCTTTTTCTGAAACGAAGTTTACAAAAGTGCATAAGAAACATTTTATTAACTATAAAATAACATCTCAGATTTTTTGTTCTATCGTGCCTTTTGTACTTCATATCTCCAAGAATAGTCATTACATTTTTAATGTTTATTCGTTTCAATTCTGCGAAATATGTGAAAATCAAATTTTATTCATGAATTTAAAACACATACATATCTCATTACTACACGTCATAAATACCTCGTCCATCTATTCTTGTGTGAACTTCTAGCAGAGTGATTCCTAGTTGTTTTGAAAACGGTATATTTTGATAAGTTACCTTAAAGATTCATTTAAAACTTAAATTGCAATATAATGCCTTATATTACTTGATAGTGATTTCGAGGACAAAATAAACATTCTGATGGTGATGACAAATTAATATATGTTCCTGGAGGACAATCGAGCACGGTGCAATTGCTTTGACTAATACTCCCATTATCAGGTGTGGTAAAGTAGTCAGGACATGGAGTACAACGAGCTTCGGTGGAATTTTCTTGCCGATACTTTCCTTTTGCACATTTGACGCATTGTGATCGTGCACTCATTGACATACCCGCACCACAGGTAACCGTACAATTTGAAACATGCACTGAACCCTAAACATAATCATTTTATAGAATAGGAATTTAACGCACATAAAAAGTGAAACTAAAAGCTTAGAACTTGGAATAAAGCAAGAAGACAAAATGAAAATACTATTTTCGGCGTGCTGCGAGATTCTGGACAGGCATTGCATCTCAGTTGTCCTGGTCGATCTTGATACATTCCTTTTGGACATTTAACACAGTTTCCTTCTTGAATGCTGTAATGATAACCAGCACTGCAATTTGCTGAAATTATGAAAGCAACTTAGCAAACGGGAAAAGTTGAATCAACATTTAAATAAAAGCTCCAAATTACAAATTATTAACAATGGAATATCAAAAGCATTCAGCATACATAAACTTCATTCATTATGATTTATTTTTCGATATTAAAATGATATTTTGGGCTGGGCTTCCTTTTCATCAATGGAATAAAAGCTTACTGTAACAGTCAAAAATACTCTGATAACCGATATCTTCAATTATTGGACCAGTTATTGTATTATTCGGACATGGAGTGCATTGTTTACAACCAGGATTTTTCTTAAATGTATTCTCCGGGCATGGCATACATTTATCATTTACACAGTACATGCCAGGTGGACATTTCACTAAAAAATAAAATTCTTAATGTTGAGAAAAACGATGCAAGCTATATGACCATAAGTTTCATTGCTCATATCTAATCTGCTTTTTCTGATAAAATTGCAAGAATTAAAAAATATACAGAAACAAAAATGTGAAATAGTACCACATGAGCGAGTATCACTTTCAAAAATTTGAGCAGGATAATTTTTTGAAGGACATTGCCATGACGTGTTTGGTTTCCCGGTATTGTTGCCAAAAACTTTGTTTAGATTCTCGGTTACTATAGGTTTTATTGACTTTCTTGTGGTACTTAAAATTTAACTTAATTTGTTCGGATCAAATTAAATCAAAATAAAATAAAATCTTGGCTGGCAGAGATTACCATCTTCCAATTAATTTGTGGAGTACATAATCTACACTGACAGTTTAGATGAAAAAATTTAGTAAAACAGGAAGGAAACAACTTTTATTGTAGGTTACTAAGTTTTAATGATTAAATGTAAAAAATGGATTAATCTGAAATCTGAAAAAAATATCATAGAAATTTATATTCAACAATTTTAAAAAATTTATCGTTTCAGACCATTATAAGTTCCAACTTTGCAATAATAAAAAAGATGAAAAACAACGAACTTCACGGTGATCGAATAATAAAGGTATATATTATGAATTGATTTGTTAAACTGCCGTAATACTTGATTTTTACAACTTGAATTTGACCAAATTTTGAGTTCATTACTACAATTCAAAGTGGTACAGAAACGATTGAATTGTTTGTTGGCATTCTGAAATGATTAGCATCTTCATTACGAAATACTTTAAATGTGCTATTCAAACTGATCCCCAAAAACTCCATTTTGGCAAAACAAAGACTAAATTGTATTCTTAGAAGGATAAAACATCGCGATTGCAAATTCTCTTAAATGTGAAGCTTAGCGCACTACTTACAAATGCATTAAGTAGGAAACAGATACAGTGATACAACTGAACTGATCAAATAATGTAACAGGAAATACGATGATCAGGAAATACCCTCAATTCCCTCTTCAAATACCCATGACATAACTAATTAACTGGGACTATCAATCAAGGAAATTCTTCAATAAAATGGTACTGTAAACTAACCAAAATTACAGCTTTTAGATTTTTTTTATACATTTCAAATTCACTGCAATTTGCTGTTACGATCACCAAACCTGAAAAAACTATAGAAGACCCGTAGATGAACATTCACTCTAGATCGGTCTTTACAGAATTACCTAAAATAGTTTTGCGTTATTTGAAAAGTTATTAAATTGAAAAAAATACTAACCACTCAACTGTTGCAGTGGCGCTCGGTACTTCAAACAACTTGGAAAATAAAAATTGATTCCATGCGGCCAGCGAGTCCACTGACCCTATAAAGCCATGAAATAGAGTGTGGAGACGACCCGCGCTACCTATTGGGTACAATTGATTACTGAGTTAGAGAATATAATGCAGATTTTTCCTGAAGACCTATAAAGCTTCTAGATTTTTTTTGATGAAAGAATCGGTAAATTCAGAATCCGAAATATAGAAAAATTTGATTCCATTGCAAACAGATCTTGCATTCGGGAAACTGACCATCAAGTCACAGAAGTAGAAGTCAGTGACCGGATGAATAGGCATATAATTCGTTTCACACACAACAAATGCCACTTTTCGAACATTTTCCGAATGAATATTTTGAACCGTAAAATTAATGCCGTCGGTTTTTTCAGGATTCGAGCAGTTCATTGTTGCTATGACAAGATCGAACTGACAAGTTTCGATATTTCCAGTTTCATCTTCCGCAATGTACACAATGTGATACTTACCCCTATACTTTAACATTATGTTAGAAATCATCTCTTTTTAGCAACTATAAAGGAATTTTGTCCGTATCAAATTTCTATTAAGTTGATACTTTATCCACCATTTAATGTTCATTTGATAATCAAAGCAATAATACTCAGCATGGAATATTTCGTCAGCTATTGTGAGTATACTAATATTAAATAAAAATTCAACAAACAAAATGATTCGTTATGGATATGACTTGCAACTTACCAAGTGAAAACATCACCACTATTATAATTTGATGACACATTAATGATACCGTTATCAGCAAAGATCTCATTCGATTTCGATGGTGACCAATTTACGATCGTTAGTCTGTTCTTAGAAGTCATAATGATATTTGATGGACAGTTTATCACTTTTGGTGGTACTTTATCTACAATAAACTTCAGAAATGACTGAATGAAACTAACGACAAGTTTACCATTTATGACAGAGATAACAGTCAATCATGTATGGAAAAATTTTTCCTGTATGATGAATAAAAACGAATGAATTAGCACCTTAACTAATTTCTTCATGAAATGAGTAAGATGAAGTTACCCATAGTTGAATTGCAGCGATGTGGATTTAGCAAACACTCGGAAAGTGTACATATCCCCGGAAAATTACGATTACTACGTTTAACACCTGTGAATTGATTCCAGTCAATAAGAGGAGTTTCGTTACTTGTCACGATAGATTGCAACCACTGCTTACAATAGTGAACAGAATTATTTATCTGTTCGTTGCGAACAACTGTACTGTACAGCTAAAATTGATCAGTTTAAGTGAGTTCACCAGTGAGACTATGATACAAAAGCTCAGTAAAAGGCCAAGTCAAACTACTAATCGTTTTCTGATTTTTTCATTTTTTTTTTTTTTCTTTTAAACAAAGGAAAATATTGTTTTCTTCTTACAATGTAGAGAGCAATTCAAAGCAATCACGACAAATGGTAACATTTAAAATCTCACAAAAAATTTACATACGCTTCTTTTACATAACAGCACAGGAATTATTAAAGTCGCTGATTTCAATTTTCTATCCATTGAAAGAAATTATCGGTTGTTATAAATGATGAAAAATGTTGCTTTGGTGAGAGAGAGAGAGAGATGAAAAAGCAAACCTGAACCATACTCATCTCTCCGTGAAATGATTCTGAGGCCCCCAACAAAATCCTTAGACTTCCGTTGACCGGTGGTATATCCCAGTTCATTTTCCAAACAATCTTACCATTTTTTATCCACTCAGTAATTCCATCTTCCTTTCTACGGAAGCAAAACTAAAAGATTTCGAATTCCAAATTACCGGCATATTATAAAATGAAGAATTTGTACTACAAAAAAAGAATTTGAAAACAAATTAAAGAGAATTGAAGTTCACTTTATCCTGTAAAAGTTGCTCTACCTGTTGCCACTGATTTTCCGTCATACTTGTCCATCTCACGTATTTGCCAAATCTTACTGTATTCTTTGTTATTGATAGAACATTCCTTTCAGATCTAAAGTGGCTCCTTTTAGCACATAAAATGAATCAACCGACAAAAGCATCCGTGTAATAGAAACGCAAACAGGATACAATGAATCATGATCGTGCACCGGGTAAAACTAATTCAGGTGTGTAACTTCCGGTTCTCGTTATTTTATCCATCATGAAATGCATATTCACTGTTATCATTTCAGTGCATCCACTTTAGAAGTATTTAACTTCCTACATCATGAAGTAGCTTAAGTCAGTCAAATTTCCTCGTTGCAGTTAAAATGACATCTAAAAATTCATACCCTTCTTGATGAAAATCAAGAAAAGAGACAAAGGGATTGTTTTCCGTTAACATAATCCTGATCCAGAAACATAATGTAAATTGTTTCAATATACTGGCATCAAATGATGTGGATGTCAAATTTCGTGTCTGCTCGTTAAACATAACATTGAAGTCCAAATCTTTCTCTGTAAACATTCAATAATTAATTGCTTATCATCTGTCGGAAATAGTTGGTACATGAAGAGCAATGACAAGAAAATTTAACTGTTTTCACATCTGCGTCCTTCATATTGATGTGTACAGCGACAGATTGGCTCAGAACTGTTGGAAATACATTTACCATCATTTAAACAATAATCTTCAAAATTACTGACTGCACATACATCCTGTAAAAAGTAATCAACTACAAGAAAAAATTCAAACATACAAATGTGAGATTCAAAAATGGATAATTTTCTCCATGAACTTGATCAGTACCTCCTTCGTATCATGAGAGAATTATCAATCAGAATCATAAAAAAAAAAATACATTTAAGCTTCTTAAACAACCTACCGTAACTACAGTGCAATTAACACCTTCATAATACTGAGGACATGAACAGCTGTAAGTTGTCAATGACAATATCGTGCAATTACCATTATTTTGGCATGGATTCGGTGAGCATAGATTGTGTTGACAGTTATCCCCACGATAGCCTATTATTGAGGACACTTTTTACATGATAACATAGTTGAAAATTGCTCAAAAATAGCCGAAGCTGAATTTATCAACGTTTAATTGCCCCTAACTTTTTTTATATTTAAGTAGCCACTATTGTACAAAATATTATTACTTCTACCAAATTTAATATGCTGAAGCCAGTGATTCTTCTCGCGATATCAATCACTAACTTCATCATCCTGCTATGTTGACATATTGTACTTATGTCCATAATCCTTCTGTAGTTATTCATCCATTCCTCTCTTCTCCGCGGTATTTTGTATTAAGTTTTACTCTTTTATTTATCTTGTGTTGACAACCATTTTGCTGATAAACGTTTTCGGCTTTTGCTACACAAATGATGTAATATTAATGTTTATCAGTTATCAATACCAGCTGTATATGTTATTTGCTAAAGTTTACTAAACCATTGCAACTTCTTGAAATTTTTATTTTCAATAGACTAAATGTAGATTATCTTTGTAGTAAACGAAGATACCTGGTTTGCAATGACATGTGTAGCCATTATCTTTCTGCTGACAAATACCATCATGTAAGCATGGATTCATTGGTTTGCAGTAATCAGTTGATTCATTGCAAAAAGTGCCAGTTTTATTCGGGGGACATATGCATACATAACCGATATCTCCATTAACTCCAGGTCGGGTGATACAGGTAGAACCAGAAATACACTGGGAATGAATGCAAAGATCCATCAGTTCAGTGCAGTACTTTCCTGCAAAATGATGCATATTGAAACGGATAATCTATAGATGGCTATGCATCAGCATAATATATGTTTGGTGGACATTTCTATTGGCAATATTACCTACTAAAATCATTGTATACTTACGTACCTACCCAACCCGCTGTACAGTTGCATACAAATTTGCCTTTGTACCCATAGCTCAAAGCACGGCATTCCGAATTCATACTACACGGTTTCTCATCACATGGATCTATCAGCTTCTGAAAACTGAATTTTAGACTGTCAAAATGAAGCGTCACACAGATGAATATTATGTTCATCATCTTGCAAATCCACCCATCACCGTGTGTGAATTGAGTAGAATTCAAATACAGAGGTGTAGATTTTTCAGAACCTTCAAGTAAACTGATAAAAGATTCCACCGATAACTTCAGTGGAGTAGATTGATATATGTCGGGATCGCAAGAGTTTTGAAAGATCGTGCGTGGCAAATATGCTGTAGTGAATTGTCGGAGGACCTTGATTGTCTTGTCCAAATGTAAGGAATGAATATTTAATCAAAAATTACCTCACACCGGTTCCCTTTAAAGCCTTCATCACAGATGCATGTATAACCCAGAAATTTTGGCTTACAAGTGCCATGCACACATGGTAATGTGTCACACTGATTGATCTCCACTGAACAATCGCTTCCAGTAAAGCCAGGATAACATTCGCAGTATGCAATTTGATCATTTTCACGACAGTAGCCATGTTTGCAATCAATATTTTTGCCTGCGCAAGTTGCGTGAGCAGTACATTTCTCTCCATAATAACCTGTAATCGAAACATTATCCAATATTATCAAAATCACTCCACATTGACGAAACTAGGACTTTATTGATTGTAGAAAAAAGTGGATAAATGTTGATCAGAAACACACTTATTTTAAAATTAAATTGAGCCATAACAATTGAAAAAGGACGGAGAAGAACGAAGATGAACTCTTTTCATTGAATATCAGAATGGAATACAAGAATAAAACAAATACATTTAATTCATATTCCTCCCAAAAATATTTCAAATTTAAGAAATGCCATTTTACAAGATTAATTTTATTGTGTAGAAACTAGTTAAGGTTTAAAGAAGCAAAATTTGCAAACCTGGATCACATTTGCAAAAATAATAAGACCATAAGTGATCAAATTGTGGAATACAGGTACTATGATCGCAAGGTAAATTTTTACACGGATTAACTTTTTCTGCGCAAAATTCTCCGCTATAAGATGTAGGACATATGCACCGCGATTCGTAATCACATATTGCGATACCATTGTTTTTGCATCGGTACTCCGGATCACATTTTTCATTGATCGGACACCATCGTTGTTGATGAAATGCATTATGCGCTTTAATCAAACATCACTTACGACATTTCATATATGCATATGCATTAAATTATGAAAACTATTCCAAAATAAAATAAGATTTAAAAATTTTCGTAATTTCTGCTTGCACTTACCATTTAAGCAAAAATACTAACCAGCTGAACATTGGCAGAAATAATCGTTACCAATATTTTTGCACAAATCCTGTCCACATGGATCGTAATCACAGCTTTGCAACAATACACAGTTATCACTATCACTAGTTTTATAGCCCTCTCGACAGATACAGCTGATATTTCCGCTGATAGTAGTCACGCAACTACCTAAACGTTAGTTTCAAAACTACAATTATTGCATACTTTAAGAATATTAGAAACATATCAGTTAATAGTAAAAACTGCATTTTTTGAAAAGTAAATCACGTATGTTTATCGCATTTTTCAGTTTCTTCAGCAAACATGCAAAACACGCATAGCGAGACGAAATTAACATTATTACAATCTTTCCATAAGTTAAGAAAAAATTCCAACCGTTTTTGCAAAAATTAAGTTTATGAGAACAAGAAGTTTGCGGAACTGCGGAGGTTACATTGACTGTTGTTGTTGTGATAGATGAAATGTTATCTGTTCCATGAGTATCCGTTTTGTCTGCCGATGGAGAAAAGGTTGTGAGAAATCTTGCTGTGTGCGACATATCACTTTTCCATATTCTAGTAGTTGTAATTCCTGACAAAATTAATTGATCTGAAATAAACTGCATTAATGATTGAGATCGACCTGATATAGAGCCGCGGTTTCTTATGCAGATTAATGTTTCTTTATTTTCTTCCCTTCTAGCTCTTGAGTAATTAAAGCTGTTTAGCAATTAATCCTGAATCTGTATTTAGTCTTGCTGAAATACTTGCCAATCTCATCGATATCAATAACGATAACTCACTTACTACCCCTTGGGTTTCTTCATCAAGCAATCGCTCCTGTTGCTGTCCTTTCATTTTCCATAAGCTTTCCCACCACTTCGTTCCTGAATCTAAAATTTAAATTTTATACATATTTTTAAATTTATTAACTTTGAACACATCGCAATTGTTCCTTTTGCATCTGATGTTAAAGAAGAATACAACAAAAGGAATCTTTTACATCCATACCGATCATTCAACGTGCACAGTTTGTCCACTGCTTAATCTTAGCTAACTGATCATTATGCAATTGTTTCAACTAACTAAATAATCAAAATTAGAGTATAAGACCAATAACTGACCACAAATCTTCAAGAGGTAAGTACCTTCTGATAATGGATCGCTATTAGCAAGACAAGAAAATGTCATTCCGTCAAAATGACATTGTTCACCTCGAGGACAAAAATTAGCCAAACACAAATTTAAGGTTATACTGCAGTCGAGACCAATATGAAAAAACGGGCAAATGCATCGCCCATTCGAACATTGGCCATTATTTTTACAGCCTGATTTCCTACAGGTAAAATCTGAAATATTTGAAACATTGAATTATTGCACATATTTCATTTATTTTCCACGTTGCTTCTTTACTTGTCCAAAACAATTCATCCTTTTTTTTAAGGTGGCGGCGGATAAGCATGAAGTAATACATAATCTGTCAAGCTGACAAGTACTGCAACAAAAACTTATCCGTACGAAACTACTGACAACCTAATCAATGGATAGATTAAGTGGAAAAACTTTCCAGTTGTAAGTATCATTCAGTAAGCCAATCTTTGGCCTTATACTGAAAAGAATCCGTCTTAGTGATCAATCAATCTTATTAATCCTAACAATTCATTTCTCATCACATTATCAATTCTCATCTCATCATCCTTATGGGGATGATTCATTATTCCTCATGATAAAATAACACATCAGTGATTAATAAAATATAAAATCACCTTTACATTGATTATTCATCGACATTTGCTTGTTAGCATCTATAATGCATGCATTGCATGTTGTTTGTCCCGCTTTATCTTGGTAAAAACGAATTGGGCATTTCATGCATGGTTCAAAACCTGTACGACTGAACCATCCAGGTTTGCACTTCACTAAAAGCATATAAAAAACTTACTTTTCCTATCACAATTTAATTTCAAATTTAACAGAAACTAAGTAAATGATGAAAATATGATGTATGATGTCTTAATTACAAGTTTATTGGATGAATTTAAATAGCGATTTACTGATTATATAGTGGATATATCTATCTTTACCAAAACATATACAAATTGCTAATTGAAATTACTCACATACGCACTCGCTAGCTGAAATTGAACCAACTGTTGCAGTTGTCCAAGGTGATGAACAATAGTTGCAATATTGCAAACCATAACGGGACTGATAAAAGCCAATTGCGCATGCCTGGCATGGTTCTAAGCCAGTTGGTGAGAAGAAACCAGGTGGGCATTGTTCTGAAATGTTATGCCAGCATGTATACAATTTCAGAATCTAGTAGAGTTGAATTAGTGGAAAGAAAAGTGGTAAATTAAAAATTTATCTGAAAGAAAAAAGAAAATTTATACATTGAAATAAATTATTCTCGGTTACATGAAATGTTGTGACAGCCAAAAATACTTATTTTATTTTAATAAACATACGAAAATTTCCCTCAAAAATACCCGAAATTAAGCTGATAAGATGAAACTGATGCTTCTCAACTAATAATTACTTCGACATAACTTAGACGAAAATGATCCTGTTTTTGCTGTAAAGGTATTCTCTGGACATCTTGTACAATTCTTGGCGCTAACAGTTTCAGAAAAGCTGTGAAGCGGACAAGGATAACAGCCATTTGCAGCAGCATAAAAACCAGGAACGCATCCATCTGGAAATTAGTAATTCTCGGTAGAAGATATTAATTTTTTGGAAAATCAACAGAATTTCATATTTCAATCACCATTTCATCATTTTTATAATGGCAATAATTAATACTGATTTAAACGCAAACACATTGAAATCAAGGTATCAATTATATGATGAAAAGAATTTTTTTAAAAAAAGAGAAAGTGAAGAAACCTTTAAAACAGCCAGTGGAGTAATTTGCAGACAAAGCATTGAATTGAATATTTTTACAGGTAGTCTTTAATACCTGCAAATATGATCCATATCATACCTCAATATTTGGATCATTGTAAAAAGATTCGACAAAATACGGCATTTCCTTCACGAATTATTGCTCAGTGCTCGAAAAAAAAAAAAAAGAAAAATCTTCACTAGGATGCTAGAAAAGGCTTCAAAGCTCGTTTTTCTTTGAATAGGAAATTTTCGAAACTTGGCAAATTATAACTTCTTTGAATTATTTACTTTGAAAACTCACGTTAAACGCAAGCTTTCCTTGAATGATTTGACGGACAAATTGCGCAGCACAGTTCAACGCTATCGATGTATTTTTATGATGTAATGTGTAGTTGATAAATATGTTATTGTCCACAACTAATAACCCAACAAATGTCCACTTTAACTGATGACATCCCTTAGCATCGTACATATCAGGCAGTTGATGCACCTGAAAAAGTAATCTATTGTGGAACAAGCTGAAGACAGTAAGTAAGAAAGAGTGGTGAACATAGCCACACCTTAACAACAATGATTAGTAAACTTTCAGCGTAATGTTTTACGTAAATCAATGATGGAAAGGTAGCAAAGTTCTCTTACCAATAGTATAATTTGTGATCATATCTAGCTTGCTATGAAAATCAATATCGTCTTATTATTCATGATACGATGAGCAATACTTTCCAACCTACTATGTCCATGTGCAGAATAGTTAATAAGAACTTAAATGCAGAAAATTAGGCAAACTAAAAATTTTTTTAAATTCCCCTATTTCTATTCATAAAAAATAATGACCTTGTTAACCAATGCAGCTTTACAGGACTCATTCAGATATGAGCTAATGAAAAGATTCACAGATAAGCGAACATCTCCAACAGAACTTTCTGAAATCACAAAAAAAAAAAAAAAAATCTGGGTGATAACATTGTAAGTTTACAACAAACATCGTAGGGTAAAAATTCTAAAAACTTGGAATAAAGCACAGAATGTATAAACAAAAATATAAAAGAAAATCAATGTAATATTGCTTGAAATGAGCAAGCAAACAAAAAGATACAAAGGAAATACTACGTTTTAGACGATGATAAGACAAAGGTGAAGTAGAAAAGAAAGATGCTAACGTAAGCAAATTGGTGTTCGAAATAAGTTCATAGGGACACTAGTATTAGATTGAGAGTTCATATAACTCCATCCTTGACCAGCTACGCAATGTAAAGATGTCACATGATTAGGAAATTGTATTCCGGAACATTCATGTCGTCGTTTACAAATTCGCTGTTTCATTGAACCCGTACATTCATATTCTGTTTCATTTATAGGCCATAATGGACAGTCAGTTACTACAAAAGATGGATTAGTATGACATATTGTGTTTGCAAAAGAATACGAAAATTTATGAAGTATAACTTACTGAAAATTTCTCGTTATCATTAGAAAGTTTACATACAAATAGATAATAAGAATAAATCTACTCTTACTGATCAAATATAATGATTCTTTACATGTTAGTTATACTGCATCAATCTATTATCAATTAAATTTAATATGGCTAACCTTGTCCGATATACCAAAACATACATCGTGCTGAATTGTTACTTTCATCAATTGCAGTAATCGTAACTTGTAACGGTTGATCAATTTCCGTGATGGTGCCATTTGGCGGAAAGTAATGCAGTGAAACACGTGAACCGAAATCACGATAACTGATGTTTGGAAGACGTGATCTGAACTTCAACGACGTTGTATTTGCCAAGAGATCGATGTATAAAAATGGGCAATCAAGCACAGGCGCCCAGTAATCTGCAAATTTTTCCTTACTTTTTAATTTTACCAAAATTAGAGTTCAATCCAAATTTTGATAAACTTCATCTCTTGCTCTGTACGTGATTACACACGTTAGTACAAAAAAAATAACCTTTGAAAGAAACATATGTTGAACAGTTCCTAAATTGCAGCATCCGATTAGTCACTGTCCATAGGATCACATTCGTTTCTTTAACAAATTGTATTGTACCGTTGAAGATATCCTGGTTAACGGTGAGATTGTAAAATGGCTCGTAATTATAAATCAAAGGGGGTACTATTGTTGCAGTAGAATGTAATCCTTTTGAATATCTGCAAAGAACCATAATTAAGTTCTTTCTGCAAACAAAACGTTCTGATTATTTTGGTGGTGAAAATCTTTGAAATGAATTTCCAGCAAATTTCACACAATTGCAGTGATTTTTTTTCTTTTAGAAAACAGGTATTGTAGTAACCTTGTGCAAGTTCTAATTACATCTTCCAACTAAATTATATGAGCTTTTAATTTAAAGATAATCCCAAGGTTACTACAATACATTTTTTTTTTTCAGGTCTTCGAGTTCAAAAGAATGTTTACCTCAACACTGTAATGTTTCTAGGGCATATAGCTTTAAACATTGGATAGGGACGCAAATTTTCGCCATGAACTTTTGACATATTATACCAACTGTTACAATAATCTTCTTGACAACACATTTCACAGGCTTCATTTCTTGTCTTACATCTGATACGATTTGTAATACATTCATTCATGCAACCTTTTCGTATTACATCCCCTTCCAGAGTCTTAGTTATCTGCGTGAAACAATATTGCTTCTTATCGCAAAAAACAGCGGAAGAATCGTTACAATCTGTTCCATTACCTTTCATACAAACATAACAAATTGGACCTGAAAATACGATAATTGCAATAGTGACTTATTTGAAATATTTGCTGCTGCTCTATAATTTGAAAAATCAATCGTTTCATTCAAGCAGTTTAATTGCTAATTAATCAATTACCATCTTTTAACTGATAACTTCTTTACCTCGTTCCACACATGCGTCATTTTCCGATGTGTAATTTGTACTGCAAAAACATAAGTTTGCACTTTGTACATTATAAATCCATTTCCCATGCTGTGTGCAGAAAAGTTGTGGATCTCGACCCTGAATATTGGTATGTGCACCATGCAAACATCGTCCAGAAACGATACGACCATCTTTAGCAGTAGGTGTTTGTGGGAACAGTGCAAAGCTCACTCGTACCTGACAATCGGTAACGATAAGGAATCGATATCTTTTTCATGAAGCAATATTTTAAGCTTTTGTTTTCATTTAGCTAAAGTTCAAAGAAGAAAAATAATTCATGTTAGATTCGGATAATTTTAATTCTTCGAATTGAATTTTTTAAAATGTCATTTAAGTTAAACTAATATTTAATTATAGCCTTTTACAGTTACATAGTAGTATAGTGATTGAATTTCAGAAAGAATCATTTTTATACCTCTGGACATTTTATGGTATAAATTTTAACACTCTCCAGTGTTGCGCTGTTGACATCACCTCGAATTCCAACAAACAAGTATGAATGCTGCGAGCAGATTTCTTTTTGAAACAAGTTAATTCTATGATCAATCAAATCGATATTTGACACATTCGAATCAACTGAAGGATAATTTGCTATATTTATGTTCTCTATAGAATGTGAAATTAGTTCCAAGAAGCATGCTGAACAGTTCTTTAATAAATATTTTACTTCAATGATATTACATCCATGTGGTAGTAAGACTTGTTGAAACAGCCAATTCCTGGAACGAGGAATTTGTATGTTGTAGAAGAATTTGTTTTTGGCATAGCACTTTCTTCTTTTCTCTTTTTTTTTTTTCTCAAGACTAAACAAAATGCTTATTAGAAATAGCATGGTACAAAATGAAAGCTCTCATAATCTGATATGCTTCTATCATTGCCATTATCACTGTTATGAGATCACGATGACATTGTTGCTAACATACGATGACCATAGCAATAGAAACATACCTGTTAGCAGATTTTGTTCCATTGAAAATACTACTATCTTTCATCGATATCTAAATAAAAAAGATGTATAGCAGATGGATACTATTCAGGTATCAAGGGCTTTGAAAGTATTTGGATCGATTAGCTGAAGATATAATATAAAGATTAAACTGATAAAAACTTACAATTCTCGTCGTAGTTGACCAATTGCTATTATCAATGGCAAATAATATTTCTAAAAAAAAAAAAGAAGACGCTTATTTTGAATAAAGAAATGCAGTTCGTTATCAGTGGTGAACATGGTAAAAGCAAAAAAAAAAAAAGAAAAGTGAAACATATGAAGAAAGGACCTTTAACTGGTTCACTGTTTTGAACAATGTCAGGCCAACTTTGACCAGTTTCAAAAGTTTGGTAAACATAAAGATCTGCTGGATACTTTTCCAGCAGTTCTTGATTCTTGTCTAGTACAACACAGTAGTACCTACCATCATCAGTTACCTGTAAAATTAGCTATAACCGAATTCTAAGAAATTAGGTAATGAGGCAATTATAAATATAGCTAACCAAATGATCTTCAAATGCTTAGTTTCCTGTAAGTTTATAAATTGCTCCAATGTAAATGGAAAAATTAACCTTAACATGTTCAAAAAACAATCCCCAACTGCTATTTTCACCTTTAAAAGATAAGCCGTTTATGCTTTGGCGACCATCACGGTACCACTTGACCTAAATGAAAGAGTTGTTAATTTAGACAAAATGACTTCTTAATAAATCATATTTGTTAGCTGTAGACTTAGGTACTAACGTATATCAGATGTTTTTATTTGTTAGTTCTAATGTACCATGGAGTATCAACCTTATATATTACCCAAAAAGAATAACTTACTGAAGTAATATTCGTACATTTAGCACTAAGAAAGCACCACAACATTGCAGAGGTATTCACGGCAACATGTACATCAGTTACTGTATTTCTGATACAATTTTGAGAGTATCCTTTGATCACTGCATTGTTCTCATCAGAATGATTTCTTTGCCTATCTTCTAGATGATAAAAAAGTGTTATTGCAAGAAAAACAATGCTTAAATTTGAGAAAATTTCTTTCTCAGAAAATAAATTTCAACGTGTATTTTCTTATGTAGTATATGAATTACTGTAATACTTAATGATAAAGTAAACAAAGAGTAATTACCTTCGTGGATACAAGCAGGAATACTGTTCAAATTCCAAGTATAATTTTGCATACAAAATAGAAGAATTTTCGTCTGACCATTTGCAAATTTAGCACCATTCTTACATGTGATAAATAAACTGAAATAAAAAGCATAAAAAAAAAACGGCTGCTTCAATTTGTATGGAATCTCACCTAACTAACTCCGTTCTCAAATACAAACGGTCGGATTGTTTTCGGAATAACTTCAAAAATCTTAAAAATCAAATATGCATGTTTCATACTCTCGCCAGTTCTTTCTTCATGAAATTCAAATCATAGTATTTCTCAATAAATAATTAAGCAATAATTGGGTAATACCAGAGCACAAAAGATTAATAATATCCCACAAATTTCATACAAACCTACAAGATGCGTTATTTTGGGTGTCAATACAGGGAAGTCGAAGAGTTTTAATGCATCATCGTGCATAGTTTTCGCAACAGTATCTTTTCAACACAAAATGTATAAGAGAACAGTCGATATTATCTTCTAAAAGTTGCATTTTACTTCCCTATAATGCTACAGCTTCAACAAAAATTATGCCTAGATTTTAATCTCGGTAAAATTATAGGTTATCTGAGAAGAACTCTAAATATCTAGTACGGTTACCTGTATCCAGGTGTATCTGAAATAAACATCCCCAAATTAGCCTCGGTATTGTCTTTTTTGTAATTAACATGAATAGTTTCATAGTCATCAAGTTGCAAGCCCGGACATTGCCTTACTAAAGAAAATTTTAACATATTTTCATTTACATATATCCATTTGACATCACTTATGTAGTCTTGAAATAATACATATATAAAATCCAAAATTTTCTCAGTTATACTTTAAAATTATTGAAATTTTCAGAAATGCTTATTTGCCTAAGAAGAGATTAAGTTTAATATGATATGAATGAATTTAGAATTAATCGTTAAAAAACAGTTAATTCGGCCAAATCTCTGTTTCCAAACAACATCAAATATAATATGGATCCAACAACATACCAATACAATCTGGTAATTTCAACAAGGACCACCTATCAACACCAATACAATATGATGAAGATGGACCATTCAACTGATAAAATTCGTTACAGAAAAAATGAATTTGATCTTTGAATTTATAACTCTTTTTAATAGGCCAGATCATCAGATTTGCCTTTGTAATTTCTGGTGGGTTGCAAGTTACGTCTGAAAACAAATTAAGAGAATATTGCTAATATTATATGGGGATAAGATTATGCAATTATTTGTATACCATACATTCAGTCAGAATAATTTCAAATCGTTTCACAATAGATCTAAAATGATCAACTTAAGCTATTCGATTATTTATAACTTATAACTCAAACAACTTTATTAACAACACATGTAACTTCAATATTTAAAGAAATTCTGAACAAAATTTAAGAATCACAATTATTTTGAATCAAATCATTACAAAATATGCTTATTTCATTGAAAATTTTCGAATATATTATTGCTCATGTCGTAATATGAACATATACCTAAACAATCATTTAATTTTGTCCATGATTCGGTTTTATTACAAACGAAGCTCGTATAATAATTATATGCAGGATGATCGCAAGCGAAATACACAACTGTACCAATTTTAAAAAGTCCATTTTGATATGAAAAAGGATCCATATACAATGGGTAAGGGATAACATTTGGAGGAATTTCAGGTACAGGACATCGTTTCTCTGTAACACTATATTTTTACATAAAATAAAACAGACGATTTCAGTGAAAACCGACAAATATAGCAATATTTCCTATTTTTGAACAATTTTACAAAATTAAATTCACAACATTCCTCAACTCAATGATATATCATCGTTTGTAGTCAAAATAATAACGTTTTGACACAAATCTGCTACATTGTAACACGTTTCATTATGCTACAAGATTTAAGTAATTTAAAAGTTATATTGATCAGTGATACCGATTCATAGCGATTCAACATATTACTGCATTCGCTAAATTACGAAATTCGTAGCAATTTATTTTACCTAACTCCACTATCTCCATTATTAATAATGATCAAGCAGTTAGTAATACCGAATGAAGAAAACTAACGCAGAATATACAGAAAATATATTGAAAGTAAACTATTTCCTTTAATGAATGATACGATGGTCGAGAGGTAGAAAACAATATGGTAATCAATTAGTAAGCAATGTTTACTTCCCTTACATTTTTTTCTATAAACAAACATACCAATGCATGTTCTATTTGGAATTAAAAATTCGGTACTGATAACAACATGATTCACACTATTTGGGCCGGTATAAAGCCGATGAGTATCAGGACATTTACATTCGTAAGAACCGATTGTGTTCACGCATGTAAATTCGCAAAGGGAGTAGCCCGGTATGGAACATTCATCGATATCTAGAAATAAACGTTGTACTACTAAAATATCATTAATTATTTTTAAGCATTTATTCAAAATCATATCCTTAATTATATGTAAAAGGAGCAACTAATAGTATAAATACTTAGAAACAATCAAAAAAGTACACCTATACCTGAGCATGTATAACCATTGGATGTGGAAATCATGCGAAAACCTTCATAACAAAGGCAACTGTAACCACCAATTAGCTGAACACATGTTCCATTTCCACATGAATTATAATAACAATAATATTCAGCTATAAATTATCACTTTCAAATAGTTACAATTGTATAAAATCAAAACTTCAACAAAACTAAATCATACCCGAAAAATTAATTATTAAAAAACTAACGGTAACAATAAGGAGTGCCTTTCCAATTGCCAGATACACATATTGGATCAGCATCCTTTTGATAAAATCCATCATCGCATACATATTTTCCTGCTGTACCATTTGCATAAAATTGATCCAAGAAATGTCCAAATGCAAATGAAGTAGCATGACAAAGAGATGCTATAACAGTTCTAATTGTTTCTCAAATATTACAGAAATTGACCAAATCATTTCAAAGCATTAATCATTAAAATAGATCAAAATTACCCTGACAGAAAAAATCTGGATTACTCCATGTTCCATTCTCGGTACATAGCCGAAACGGTGGTGAGTTACCATTGAGGTAAAAACCGGATCCACATGAATACATTGCTCGACTGTACAACGTTACATTTCTAGTGTAACCATCAAGAACTGCATTGTTGTACATTACACTTGCTGAACCACAGGTCAAAGCTATAAGAGCAATTATCTTTAAGCTGTAACAAATATCATTGCAAATATCTAACAAAATTTAAATAATACTTTGGCATTTCGGTTTCGGCGTCCATTCACCATTGTAACAGCGTGATAAAGAGGACTGTCCAGATGGTATCTGATAACCCAAATGACATTCGAAGTATAGCTCATTTCCCATTTCAAAACCTGTTATATTTACCACTGAGCCGTAAGCAATTATCGGCATAAAGCAGTACATTGCTGGAAAACAGTTGCCATCTATCATTAAAACTTCTTAAAGGATGTTTTTTCTTTAATTTTTTCATTCACAGTTATTCAACTTGAACGAGGATTTAGAGAAAGAGAGAGAGAGAGAGAGAAAAAAAAAATAAAAACGGTTAGTTAGGTTAACTTGTAAGCACTCCAATTTATTATTTTCGAAATTTATTACAAATTGCATATTCATCTTTCTGATGGGATGTTTTGCATAAACAAAACTTGTAGAAATGAACCTCGCGTGGAATATGAGAATTTTAGAATAACACTAAGCATGTTAACAATCACTGGACCGGTCTTCTGAGAGCGAAAAGTGATTATCACCGTGTTACCAATGGAAGTATATTGTGTTTTCGCTATCGACATATTTAATGCCATTTGTGAATTAGAGATAGTACTCATAGTATTGTTTTGAATTCCACTAATGATCAATTCATCGCCATCCTTAATGGTGACATTAACCAGCTACAAATAGATTTTTTGTAAGAGATGATAAATTTATTGGATAATATTTTATTAGCAATGAAAGGAGCTTTCAAGAATATCGAGAGAGAGAAATTTCTCGACCATATTATCTATTAAGTATATAATTCTAAAGCATTCGTAAAACAGACTGTTAGGATGATCTTGCTATCAAGAGGTTGTCGAATAATCCACTGACATAAAGCATATTCAGCGGAACTCATTTCGAAGCTTATTTCATTTTCTTCCTCTTCGAATAACGTTTTACCGCAAGCAACACGTCTCTTTGAACACCCTGCTTCATCAGAATTATCACTACATTCTTGTATTCCATCACATCGACCCTTTCGTGGATAACACTTACTGTTATCCTCGCATCGATATTGATAATCTGTAATTAGAATTCTAAAGAGAAATATGGAATTTCAAAAACAGTTATAATTAATTCCCAAACTTATTTACCTTCCAAACAAGCAAACGTTTCGCAAATAGTTGGATATTTTTCGGAGCAATTTCCCATTTTCCAACCGTAATTGATTTGATCCGAAAAATTAGCATGCACATAGACGCAACTATTCGTAACACAATATTCAAGTCCTGACTGAAAATTAACAAAACAATTGGTATTTGTTAGGATTATCTTTTCTTCATTCCGTTCAAATCTGTTATTCAACAGATTAAAGTTTCTTTAGAAAAGAAATCCTTCTTTTTCTTCATTACTCATTCAAATTTAACACCTTCAAAAATGGCTTAATTGAAACCTGATATGTTGACCAAAGTGGATTGTAAATTGATGTTGTATAAGAATGATATTTTGCATGAAGTACTGCATCAGGTGCACGACAATCTTGTCTTTTTGAGCCTCGATAATAAAATGCTGTCCAATAATTGTTTATTGAATTAAGCAAATTGACACTCATATCACGCATCAAAAACCAATCATGTAGGGCAATACTTCGACTATAGTTATATCTATTAAAAGTGGACATTACATCATATGACATTTGTACTTCTTTAAAATAAATTAAAAATGGTGAAATGAATGCTTACAACATACTTTTGAGAAGCACAGAGATTGTTAGCATCTGTCCAAGAGAGTTCTTGATGAACAACTATATAACATGAATTTCCATATAAAGTCCATCCTACAACTCTATACCCTTTTAACTTACAAATTATATTCATTTTTTTTTTTCACTCTAATTAATACACTTCCTTTTAGCTTCAAAATGATAAAGAGCTTAAATTTCAAAAAAAAAAAAAAAAAAGTAGGGATAAAAGAAATGTTTACATTTGTTAGCTTAAACGTATCATCCTTCTTTTCTTCCTTTTTTTTTTTTTTCCACAAAAAAGCTTACCTTCGATACAGAAAAATTTCACATTTCCAATATGATAATTGTAGTGAAAAGTAGCCAAAACAATGCCAAATAATATTGATATATCAATGATGGAAATTTTTGTGATCATACCATTAGAAGGTGGAAACTTTCACTTCTTGAAAGGTACTCACTGAAGAAGAAATGACATTTAATGCAATAATTTAAATCATTATCAGTGTTCACCTGTTATACAACACACACACGCACACACACACATACACACACACATACACACACACACATACACATACATACATACATATATTTTGCACATCGGAAATTGTACTTTTACAGAGTTTCTTCCATTTTCTTTGATTTTTGATTACTTTCTAATTAACGACACAATTTCATTCGTATCATTTTCCAGAATTATAATGAGATATACATGTCACGTGTCACGTATCACTTATTTTCATCATTTGATAACAATACAATTCATATATTGTAACTTCAGAATGATCTTTTCTTATAGGTATTTTATTAAGTAGCAAGTTGCGAAATGAATTTTGATGATAAAAGAATGAAAATATTTTCAAGCAACAGAATGAAGCGTAATAAAGTGATAGGATTTAATTTTTAATTACATTAAAAATTACTTAAGCTATAAATTAATCGTTGGTTGTTACCTGTAGTAATGTAAAGGATAATTTTACATAAGCACCTAAGGAACTAAAAGGTTGTATATTACCGTCTGATCTTGCTTCCTTTACTTTTTACATTTGTTTTTAATAAAATGATGTTAATAATACATGAATAATAATATATCATTGCGAAGACTGTTATCGCATATTTGATACGATATCTTTGATGGTATTAAAATGCGATCGAACGTCAAAATTTCCGTTTCCTGGATCTTTACCACATATGTACATCCCGATGATCGATTTCATATGATTTCAAAGTTGCAGACAGATCGTTTGCATTTCATTACTGCTAATATGTTTGTATTTTGATTACAAAGGCTTCACTCTTCATTTTGAAGATGAAAGAAACTATTTGTGCACTCAATTAAAATTCTTTGTTGTTAAATTATGCCGCAATTCGTTAATCCTGTCTGAAAATAAATTATTGCTTATAGAATCAGTTTTTTAAAAGATATTCGAAATCAATAGAAATCAATCAAACCCATTTAATCATCATTTACACTTCGAAAATGAATTTCATCTTAAAATTTTTGATCATTTGGTAAGATACATACTAATCACCTTATATATATATATATATATATATATATATATATATATATATATATATATGTATATGTATACTTAGCATTAGTACTATTTACGAATGAACCAACAAATGAATATGTTGAAGAAGCAGTGCAGCGATTATCAAAGCACATTTTCACATTTCACATAACCTTATAATATTCCCAATTGTTGTAATCCTTTGAAATAAAATATGTTTTGGAAACTTGAAGTTATAAAAATATTACGAAGCAACTTTCATCACATCAATTGATGAAAAACTTTTGTTCCAGAATACAAATGGGTATCAGAAAAGAGGGTAATAAAAAAATTTAAGTAAACTTTAATTTCTTTATTGCTCTCTTTCCTGATGTTCTCCCGATTCATTAGATCAATGATTCATGATCTGGATATAGTTCATAACTTCCCAATTTCACTGGTACACTATTCATATCCAATTTCACTATCTAATTTCAATTTCCAATCCATTTGAAAGGATTACAACAGAAAAGATTTGGGTAACAGAAGCTTCACTCTCCTCAAAAAGACTCAAAAAAGACTATTCCAGAAATTTTAATTCGAAGTTCATAATCATACCAAAATTCGATTATCCATTAAAACTGCAGAAACTTAAAAGATCAAGAGACATTGACTTCAACAAATACCTTTCCTGCCAAGTTTCGTATTACTGGCAGGTACGGCACTGATATCTATGAACAAACTGTTCATAGATGTCATAGCAGCTGTTATGATACCTTGCAAGCAACCCGGGAAATAAATCCAAAAGTATTGCCAGTATAAGACATTAAATAAGCATCAAGTTATTCTTTGGAAATGATAAACCGTTTTGAGTCCTGAATGTTTCGGAAAAAATAGGGAACTTGGGGCTGGCCAAATCAATAAAGCATGCTAATGCTGGAGATACAAAACAAGGATTGTTTGTTCTGTATTATCTGTTATAGAGTAATTATGTCGGAATATTTAATAATCTCTTCCGATCCTTTTTCATATTTACACGTTGTTTCAATAGTTGTATTCCTTTTAAAAATATCTTTTTGTAAGCTTCCTACAGTATACAACGGGAAGGAAAAACACAAATATTAAGAGCGGTTATATCGTGGGAATTTTAATTAAGAAAGGATAGCTTAAACTAATTTCTACAATCAAGAAACCTGAATTTTCCATGTCTTCTGATGATCATTGAACTACGAACTTGTTTGTACAAGTAGCACTTGTTGAGAATGCGTCCCAAATTTAATTTATTTCATGTTTAGTTAACATAATCTTGACTAGTCAAGTTATTTCTGACTGATGATCCCCTAATTATACCACATTATGAAAATCCAATCATTTGCTTGAAGTATCCATAAGGGATATAACCACTGGGATTTCATTGTATTCCTGTGTCAACAAAAAGATCTTGCCCACATATGTAAACTTTGAAGGGTAAAGACCATGGGCGTGTTCAATCAACTCTTCTAATGATCACCATGGTAATTAATTGATTGCTATTGATGAAGATCGAACCGTTCAAACTTACTTTCTTTCCTTATGGATCTTTATCAAAAACAACAACAACTGCTACTACTACTGCTACAACTACTGCAACATACTGTAACACTGTATTCGAGAAAAGTTGCTGTTCAAGAGGTAGCTTTTCCTGCACATTAATTATTGCACTTCTCATTAACGAAATGATTAACTACCATAATAACTAACATATGAAGTTATAAGACTGATCCACAAGTCACTTAGTATTAGCGTTAATTACTCCTAGTTCTAGTTAATGCAACTCTTGCCTTTTGTCTTTTATCATTTTCAAGTATCATTTTACATTTTACTTTTTTTTTCAACAACTCTTTTGGTTTGTTCTCTTTTAACAATTATATGCAAGGGTTATTATTAGCATATCAATATTTAATTTAACAATAAAGATATTCAGTAATTGAAAGTCAATTTTGCCAAATTAACTATATTTGAATTTATATTAGATGATGCAAAAAACAATAAGGTACCTCGTAAACGAACTTCATTTACTGATGAACAATTGTCGCTACTCGAAAATGCATTCCAAAAATGTCAGTATCCAAAAATCGATGCGAGGATGAAGCTCGCTTTGGAAACACAATTACCAGAAATGCGCATTCAGGTCTTCTTAAATTTAAATCTTTAATTATCTTGGAAATAATATAAAAATTATTACTTCTTCATTTATATTAAGTAGAAATTACAAAAAATTTTGGTATTAGTTTACATCGTTTTTTTTTCTTTTTTTTTTTTTTTTGTATAAAATGCTAGAAATTATAATATTTCTGCATTGATATCTTCCCAATATTTTCCATAGTCACATATGGATGTGAAAAATTGGTTAAATTAGTGTAAATTTATGTCTGTTGACTTGATGAATCATTAGTGTAGCTCGAACTTGCAGCTGTTGATGATGATGATGATGATATTTACCAATGAATTACTGTATTAAGCAAATAAATCTAAGCTTCTGTCGGTGATGTGATGGACAGATGTGGTCGGATAACATCCTTTTCACAACCACTCAAGTATCCTCTATCCGTCGAATACAACTGTAATTTGTCTAATCACTTCAACGACCTTCCACTGACCCTTCATCCATTTAATACATATCAAAGATTTTCGAAGCAAGGACGAAAGATATTTTGAGATTTATTAACTGCAAAAAAAAATTCAAATATTCGAATAATAAATCATATTTTATCTCCCAAAAAAAAAAAAAAAATTTGTTGTTTTCCCTCTCCTATTGTATTGCTACTATTGGTTCTATTGTTTTACATGAAACTACTGAACAACAGGATCAGATGAACGAAATTCAAGTTTTTGAAATAAATTTTGATTTAGGTATGGTTCAAAAATCGACGAGCAAAATACCGGAAAAAACTGCGAAATATTGCTAATCCGGAAATTACATCCGATGCTTTTGTCCCAAAATTCAATGCCGTAATTAGTAAGTGTTCTTATAAAAATAATAAAAATAATTTTATCCAAAAGATAGATTCTATCAGTATCGTTTTGAGTTGCAGACTTTTTTTTTGTTTTACCCTTCATTTTACTAAACTTCAAGAAATAATTTTAATGCGACTTTAATCAGTACATTTTGCTTTTTCAAAAGTGATTGCATGATTTACACTTCTTTCCAGCTTACATTTTATTTTAAAGACTTAAAAGCTTAAATCCTCATTTTTAAAAGTTTTTAAGTTTCTATAATTTTTCAAAATATCATTTTATAGCGTGGAGGCCGAATGTTGCATTTGTTTGTGAAATCCTCTCAAGAAGTCGTGGCATGCAGTAATCACATCTCCAATATGATAACCAAATAATTATCTTTAGCAAAAGCTAAATTATCCTTAATTAATACGCATTCTATTACTTTGTAATTATAAACATTTAATCCATGATGACTCAGTGAAATTTTTTGCAAAACTTTCTTTCTAATTCATTGCTTGAAAATTTCATTATGACAAACTTTACTCCGATAATCACTGCAAGTAAAATTATATGGCACTAATTACTTCACTGATCGAAGAACTTCTACATTTATTTGCAAATATGTTTAGTGCACTATAAGCAACCTTTTTGATTAAGTTATCTTTTATATGTTTAAATGCTTCTTGCTGTTTATTGTTTTTAAGATTTTACTAATGAATATTAATCGATAATATATTGATGTTTTTTTTTTTTTCTTTATGAACAAAGCAATCTCAACAAAATTATTTTAGATTTTAATCTTTGAAGTACAATCAAAGTTTTCAAGCTGTAAGGACAATTCAAATCTTTTAAAATTAATTCGAAAGAAATGCCTTTGTGAATATAAATGACAAAAAAAAGCTCGAAAGTACAATCATTAATTTTAACGTTAATCTTCCAGCATTTGTTATCATTTTCCGAATATGAGAAAATGATATAGCGATATCATGTTGTTACCAAGGAAACTTCTTGAAAGAAATATATTCATCGATGATAAGAATCATTTAAGGAAGGTAAAAGGATCACTTTTTTTCTTTCATTTTCAAATTTCAATTGAAATTTCTGTTTCTTTAAAACTAAAGTACAAAAGGTAACATATTAACAGTGTAGAACAAAGGAAAATAATACACTTAATAAAAAGTATTTGCAGAAATATTCGCTTCGGTCCTCTTAGATAAGATTTGAACTGAAAATAATCT
Source organism: Dipetalonema caudispina (assembly GCA_013365325.1). Classification (NCBI taxonomy): domain Eukaryota; kingdom Metazoa; phylum Nematoda; class Chromadorea; order Rhabditida; family Onchocercidae; genus Dipetalonema; species Dipetalonema caudispina. Next base: position 33,862 of record JABVXV010000305.1, on the reverse strand, counting down.
TTATTCTACAGATTATAAAACATAAATTTACTACGGTAAAAATAGGATGCAAGTAAAGTAACAAAGAACACATTGCTATTGATATCAGTAAAAACTATTCTGATCAACCTGTAAAACTGACCATTGTGAACTTTAACCCAATGGAAAGGTTGTGATTTGTACTAATTCAAACAAACTTAATGCAGCTTAGTTTAACGAGACGAGAAGGAAATGGGTTATGTCATCAATTACCTCTTGCTAAAAATGAAATAAAGTATTGTTGAACAAAAATACACTCCGAAATGAAAATTTTCTGATATTAGGAAAATAATTAATAGCCCGTATAGAAATAGAATATTAAAAAACTAGGCCGAACTGTAAGCTTGTATAAGGGTAATCTCATTGAAAATTTTGATAGTTGAAAAAAAGCAGCACTCAAATGCTAAAATTGAAAAGTGAATCAGTACTAAAGTCAACTCTCATTACATCATTCAATAGCTAAGCCTCATTATCACTGATATAATCTAAAACACTAGTTAGTGATCCTTTCATGGTTTCCCAAAATAAACTATCGGTAGCAGAACTTGCTTCAGTCATTCTGAAGATTTTTCTCTTTTATACTTCACTAATTTTTTTTTACTATGATTTAGCAGAATTTAATAGAAACAGAACAGAAATTTAATGCACCACATTAGTTTTTTCTAAATTTATAGCTTATTTTAGATTACTTTTTCTCTTTTTTCTGCATTCAAAGCAAAATAAACCCATACTTTTAATGCAAAAATTTTAATGAAATTCAATTCTCTGAGAATACAATTATATCGAGTTCAATGCAACAAGACGACTGATCTCATCAATCTGGTAAATTTTGCCATGATGCATTGATAATGACAAGTCACTAGCAATATCCGTTTTTAATTACTGTTATAGAGTTTTATCTGACACATATATTATTTCTGCTACTGTTATTTTTTAACTAAAAAAGACTAAAGTTTTCTTTATTTTTTTCTTTGCAGTTGGTAAAATTTGATTGTTTAGAAAATTTGTTAGCAGATTAACTAGCAGCTATGTAAATAAGTTGACAAATGCGCTCTTCTTTTTTATTGGAACTAGATCTAGTTGTAGAATTTGGCAAAGCAGCAGTAATTAGTAGACATTTCTTGTTGCAGATAACGAGTTCACTAATTACCCGTTAGTGATAGCAAACTAGACAATTTTTACCTGCAGATTTCTTCGTTTCTTTATTACCTCTTTCTCAGTCTCTTCTATGCAAAACAGTTGCAACTGCAATCATGCGGTAAAACCCTTATTTTCACATCAATTTCATGTTTACAAAATTTTGCACAACTTCAAAACCAAACTACAACAACTCATAATGCATCCTTTTTTTTTTTTGTTTTATAATTATATTTTTCACACTTATTTTTCCTTTTTTTTTTTTTGAAAAAAAAGGTACAAAAATAAATTTATAATTGAGTATGCACTATATATTAATATTTATCTAAGAACTACTAATCGAAAATTGTGCAAAGGACGAAAATGTTATATTACATATTATGTGAATGATTTACGTGAGCATAAAACGATTATTAAATTTGCATTTCAGTTATATCTGTAATGTCTAATTTCAAATTCGATATGAGATGAAAATTACAATTCCAAAACAGAACAAACAAGAAGGGATATTTTCAAGAATAATTGAATTAATATGTCGTTTAAAGAAACTTGTAAAAAAAAAAAAAAAAAAGAAAATACGGCTTAACGCTTTTAAACTTCCTGCTTTCTAACTTCCAATCTCTTTATTTACGTAAAACAAAGATTTAAAATCCAGGCGATGCTCTCAGCCTATCAATTTTTTTAATTTTCATTCTTGTTTTAATTTTTCCATATTTTTCTAATTTAGTGAATCATAAATCTTCATTTTCAATGTATGTTTTAATTCGTAAATTTTCAAGCTTTAAGTTTTTCTCTTACCTTTTCACGGATAAAATTTAATTCTTATATATAAATTCGATTTTATTTCCATCCAAGCAACCAATTAAATATCCAATTAGTTAATAAGACGATAGGCTGAGAAGAAAGCATGACTGACATGTTAACTATTTCGTTTAAATATTAGCTTAGCTGCGACACTTCACTATAATCATTATATTTACTATTCCTTTAATAAATTTTATTGTTCACTTCTTCATTATCATATTTCTGATAACCAGAATCCTTATCCCTTTGTTTCAGTGATTGGAATGTGATAAATGCATCTCAGGATTGGAAATTTAACATTTTTCAAATAGTTAATAGCATATCATACGGTACCCGTTTTAAGCATATCACCACTGTATGGCACTTGAGGTTTCATTCATTCGTAAGAATCCAAACTACTTGAAATTCCTATTTAATTCATATTTGTATGAACAAGTCGTTTCCTCACAATATCTAAATCGATCGCCTTCCCGAGGGAGGATTAACCACCAACTCGCTAATCCTATGGTGCTTCGATTTTCAATGATTCAAATTGCATCACTTTCCTTTACTACTGGTCAGCGTTTCGCTAACTTCTGGGACTTATTTCTGGTTGCCTGTTAATAAGCTATTAGTAAACTTTAATGGCATATCAGATTTCTTCATCAAGTAAGGTGAAATATATGGTGAATAACGGTCATTTCAATGTTAGATCTATATTTAAACTAAACTATAGCTATTTCAGTTTAAGATTTCTATCACTAATAATGTTCATTTCAACATTTATTGCTTTAATATTTTTTGTACCAAAATTTTCATTTCTTTGTTCCTGGTGTTACATTGTATTTTAGAAAATGAAGAAATGAAGGTTGATAATATCGGTATAAATTCTGGGGAGGGAAATGATTTATTTCTGGAGGATAATACTACTTAAACAAAACGGAACAAAATGTAGGGGGGGGGGGGGTACTTGCTACGAAATTGTAAAAACTTTCTCAAAATTTAGGATCTAAACACTCCTCATTTCGTTCCGCTTTTTTAATTCAACTTGGTTTCTTCCGTTTACCATTCTGTTCCAACTCTAGAAAGTATAGCCGAATATTTGGGATGCAATGATCAATTACAAGCGCACTACATAATCGAAATCATTTTTCCTCAATAGATACCAAAAAGAATTGAATATTGTGAATCTCTTAGTACTTCACCAATCTTCATCAACCTAGTTGCATTATTCGGAATGTTGATCTCATTGTTGCTTTTTTGGGCTATGATAGATGAAAAATGTGAAGTATTTCAAATTGAAGCTTTAATTAACAATTACTTTTCAAATTACTATTCTTCGATTTTGTCTTTTATTTATAAGGCTATTTCTAATTTGTGGTTATCTTCACGTCATTCACGCACGCAATTTGGAAAACAATCTACCACGTCAGAATATTTCACTTTTATTTGCTTAGCAACAAGTAAAGACATTACGTGAATCTCGACAGCCAAAGTATTCACCAGTGAAAAAAAAAGAAAAAAAAAAAAACGAAAAATTAGTGAACAACAATGATGAAAGCGATGTATTTATGGACTTTTACATGGGGTATGATATTGCTAGCTTATCGTATTGAATCCCAATATATTTCACATCGAAGAAATTATATCGATTATAATAAAGGTGATTTGTACATGGTTAGTCTTTCGTATATATGCTAAACTACATTCCTTTTTTTGAAAAAAATTTCATCTAAAGTATTTCGACCCTACTCTTCCCTTATTTGTTTAAAATTTAAAAATATAATAAGAAACCAAATTTTCACTTTAAAGCACTTTTCAGGATTTATTCTTCAGTTCCAAATTTATGAATTTAAGGGGGTAGATAATAGTCAAGTAATTTCACTTCTCTCTAATTAAAATTGGTATTTCAACACAGAAACACCCAAAGGTAGGGTAGCCAAAAAGGGCAAAAAGGTTAAGAAATTTACTGAAAACTATCAGTATTACAGCGGAATTTCGGCATAATCGATCCATTCTCCGATTCAGACAGCAGAAGGAGACGGTTTGACAGTTCTCGTGAATTACCGAAACGATATTTCGATGCATTGGCCGGTCAATCGTTGGGTAAACGATCAGCACCGATACTATAGCCTCTGTTTGGTACCGTTTCCGTGATCTTTGACATTTATTCATATCGAAATAAATACTTGTTGTATTTTTGAATTAGTAATTTAAAAACTGTTGCATATCTTCATTGTTTGCTAATCATTATGAGAATGCTCATGAAAATATCCTTCACAATAAAAATCGTATTGTTTTCGAAATCCAAAGTGTTACAAGCTTTGTGTAATTCAGCAGAATTCCGGACTCTCGAATCTATAAACAAATTTAGAAGAGTTTCAAACACCAACCATATAGGAAGCAAAGATGAAATAATTCAAGCATAGGAGAAAAACCGTCATTATTTCAACTAAACGTTCAGTCTTGTTAAATGAATCACCAAAGGTCAATCCGAAGGAGAAGCACACATCTCAGGTCTCGGAAACGTAGTAACACCTGGGGTTAAAATGTGATGACCCCGAAGCAATCATTATACTTCTCCGCCTTCAATTCTTATTGCGGATAAATATAGCATAGAATTTTGAGAAAGACAGAGATTGTTAAGTAGCGAAATGGATGAGAGATGGACATTGTGTTCGGGAATGGTTATACGGGGATGATTCCTGGTTTTTTCAAAATTATATTTGACCTCTCTCCCTGCTTTCTTTCTCTCTCTCTCCCCCTCCCTTTCTTTTCATTTCCAGCTTCTTACTCGAAAGAGAAATGAATGAAATCTAGAAATGCAGGTAAAAGAATAGACGTAGTTGTAATCATTTTCCCGTTATTTCGTGCTTTATTTGATTCGCATTTTATGTTAATTTCTGGGATTATATCAGTTGTCGAATAGGTTACAATGTTTGTTTAGTAAACGTAGTTAGCTTAGGAATTGGATGATGGAATTATCAGCTAAAGAGCACTTGGATCGTTGCTTAGCAGAAGAGCACGATTACGCGGTCGGGAAAGCGCATTGTCGATTGGCTTCACTGTATCCTGATTTCGATTTATTGTTGTGCGATGTAAGTCTTTGTAGGCGTACTACATACTTTCAGAAGCTCCATTTGTACATATGCAAATTAGGTGCGGCTTATATCCGGCAGCTAAGATAAGAAGTATCCGGAAGAAAGCTCAGAAGTTTACTGAGAAGTATTGGCTTGCTTTTCTTTTTAGGAATACTAAAGTATACCGCAGAGAGAAATTTCCATAATGCTGGTCGACTAATTTGAACATTATAAGCAAAGTAATAAAAAATTAAGTGAAACCATTCAAGTTTTCTGTAAAACTTCAGTTTTTTTTATAGATTACTGAATTACGATTTTATATGAAATGGAATCGTGCCATGGAAGCTGTTCCTATACTAGAACGGCTGTAAGTTTTCACCATAATTATTATCCTATAGATTGAGTATTATGTGATAAAATCTTACTTTTTGTTTATCTCTTACATATGTTACCAGTTAAGCCTCTCTATATTTTGGATTTACAGAACGTACAAGATTTTAAAAAATTTTTCATCTCTGAGCTGGTCAGTTATTGAGATTCATTATTTTAGTGTAAAAACACATCCATCAGACGAGGTCTGGACACTGATACATCAACTTTTCCTGAAAGCATCTTCTTCAGACAGTTCTACTGAAAAAGGTACTTCTTCAGTAAATTTATCTTTTATTGATAAGAAGCATCGTAAAAAAAATTTTCCAGTTTTGTTCACTGAAATTTCAAACGATGCATTTGAATTCATCATTGGCGGCTTAACAAAACGTTTCGACAACGACGACCTTTTGAAAACAAAGCTGCTTCTTTTTTGTTTACGTAATGCTGATGAAAACAAATTCAACAAATTGTTGGTTAGTTTAATTAATTTTTTGTGTCCCTCATGTTTTGGAAATCCATCTCATTATTTGTTTGTAACATTTCTTTTGGGTTCTTCCCCTTTTCTGACATGCAGAAAATTTGAGAGTGATAATATTCCTTAAATATATTCATTTTAGAATATTCTAAGAATCTCTCAACTTTGATTTTGCAGAACCGTGCTGTAACATTTATAACGGAAAGAGCCAGCAATGACAAGGAGCTCGAAAGTGGCATTGGCAAGTATCACGTTTATTTAGGTAATTTTCTGGAATATTGAAAGTTTTCCGTACTTTAAGACTATATGATCTCAATACCGCAAAGGAGTGCTATTTCAAAATTCAAAAGTTAGAGCAAGGGAGCGAGTAGATAAAGTTTATATTTACTGCTTAGTTGTTTACTTAATAAGTGTTTGTAAAGTAATAGTTTCTAGCCTCGTAGTACATACATGATGACTATGAGTTTCCAAATTCAAATACTAACAATCAGTGAAAGTTAAGGTAGCGGTCTTATGTAACACTTTTTATGATTATTTTACCACTACTTCTTTTTCAGCAGTCTTTGTTGCTCCTGCTCTTTTGAAGCTAAATTTTACAAACATGGCAGTAAGCAGAGCTTTGAGTATTATTATCACAGTTCTTCACGTTGGAATCGCTTGGCCAGAGCATAATGGTACCTGGACAAATCTTTTACGGTCATTATTTTTCATACTTTTTTTAATACGATGAAAAAGTAATTTTAGTATCCTGAATATATATTATATGGTTCATCCACGTTGATTGTTTTCACTAACAGTTTTATTTCCAAGCCAACTATCACTGATTTCAGGGCAGTCTCAGAAAATTATGCAGCTGAAGCACAGCACTTCTCACAAGAGAGTTTCAAAATAGGAGCTGCACTGTTCGACAAATGTGTCATTTTGTATGATCTTGGAACATCTATTAATTTATCTTTAAATATGAGGTATGATATTGTTATGTAGACGAGATTTCCTTCAAAGAAAACCAAGAATTTCACTGCTTGCTTATTTAACGGTGAATGCAAAATATGTATATTTTATACCTATATTTTCAGTGGATGTAGCACTCTGTCAAGTATCGTGGACAAAACTTGCAGTTTAAAAAGTGAAGCTCGTAAGATCGTATTTCCATTTTTTGTATGGTACGCTTATAAACAGTGGAAGGCAAATATCGATGAAGGTGTCTTTTGTGTTTTTGTTTTTAATTGCGAGGCTAACTGTTCTTTTATTGAAGTATACATAGTGGTTTGTTTATTGCGACTAAGATTTTTTCTTGTGATCATCTAGTGCATTTTGTTACTACGCACACTTGCGAATGAAAGATTCAATTTTTTGGGGTTAGATTTGGTATTATCAAGGTTTACATCTCAAAATTCAACAGGTGATGTACTTGCGTGGATCCCGGAAGATAACTGGTCTATGGACGTCGACAAATTACTGAACAGTAATACTGAGTGTTTAACTCCTTCAAAAAAAACAAAGCTCAAAGAACGAAAAGAGGAGGCAGCAACATTTCAAACAGAGTATTTAATGTCATCACGACGTGAGGTAGTTTTCTTATTTTTTAAAGTTTTCATTTAAAGTAAACTGGTCAGGCTTCACTTTGAATTTCTTCTTTTATTTGCGATTGGGATATTCTTGAAGGGGTCTTCAGCGAGATAAATGGAGTCGGCATGAAATTTGTGAAAAAAATGTTATGTCCTTCTATATAAGCACATGATGAAGTGAACAAAAATTTCAATTCTGTATTTTGCAGTTGTGCGAGGCGTACGAACTTTGCTGTGCAGCAATCTGTGCATATATAACATCGATTTCTGTAGACGTTGTTGCTGAAAGTCTGTATTTTGCTTCTTTTTACAGTGATATACAACAGCTCATCACCGAATCTCTATTGTTCAAATGCAAAGTCAACGAATTAATTGCATATGTTGATGATGTGGGTGTCGTCAAAAATTTTCATAGTGTTTTCAAACTTTCAATTCTGTCTATTAATAATTTCATTAGCAATCAATCGTCTGCCATAATCGATCAATCAATTTTCTAACTTACATGTGCAACCTCACCTTTTATTTTAGCAACTGGGACATAGCGATTCTCGGACGAAAGAAGTGCTTTATTTCCAACTTGCCTGTGCTCACTGTTTGGACCGGAGTTGGCCTGATGCATGTGAGAACGTGATTCACATGCTTAATATTGCAGCAGATATCGGATCAGAAATAGTTTTGTTCCTGTCGAGCACTTTTTTCTGCTAATCTTGTAGCCAGTCAGGGTCAAAAAAATAGACGTCATTTTTTTAAAAAATAGATGCATATTTCGTGCATAGGAAAATAAGCTTGTCAAATATCTTAAACTATATATTCAGGTTTTGTGAAGTTCCAAATCTGGCTAATTTCAAAACTAATTAAAAAATCTGTTTTCGAATGACATTGAATAAATTAGAGATTACTGCACGTAATGCAAGTTTATATCTCATTTGCAGCCCAATTCCGATATACATTCATCAAACACATACACTAAAGATAACCATTACACCCAGGTTTGTATTATTTTTCTGTGTGTAGCATACTCTTTGGTAAAGTTTACTGCACAGTACTGTAAGTTCATATCCATTTACAGCTGGTTTCCTTTTGCTTGATTTCAGAAAAGCATTACTTTGTGTAAGTCCACGTTTTATGTTAAACAATGAATTGTTAGAAATCAATTTCTTGATTGGAACCGAGTATCGAGTCATTTTCTATTTATATTTCAGTATTTATTTTTATTGAGCTTTTATTTTTAGCCGACTTTCGTAATAGTCAAACAAGAACGATTAAGAAGAATTGTGTACGATATTGCGTATCATATTTTATTTCGGGTACTTCTATTATCATTATCCATTAAATTTGTAGAATCATAGTACTTTATTTGTAACGCTAAAATTTCAAAAATAGTAACATAAAGTATTAGACTGCAACAATTTATGGATGGTGCAAATTTCATGCTAATTCAAGGTTTATACATCAACGGCGATGGATCATGATAATGATCAGTTACTGGGTGCTCTTCTTGTATTATCTCAAATCGATTTTGCAACAAAAGGATATCGATGTTTTAATCGCATCATGCGGTACGTAGAAGCAAAGGTAATACTTGTGCTTTGTAGGAATAATATGTAAGAAAAGCGAAGTGCAACAAATAGTGACCAATTTGAATTTTAGAATAGTGATTTGATTTCAGGGATCGCTAAGAAGTGCCGGACTTGTAAAGTACATAAGTAACATAGCAATTCTAGAAGAACTATCAAGAATTCAGGATTACTGTTCCGAATATGTTTCTATTCAAATAGCTGTACCACAAGTACAAAGGTTGGTCACTTATTTTAATCTTGCTGCCCATTTTTAAATGACAGAAGTATATTGCCAGATCTGATTTCATACAAGTAAGCTTAATTTAATTATATGAGTTTGCAAATGCTGAGGACCATGGATTTCTTGCATTTAAATTCTCCTGTTTCTAGAAGGATAGGACAGTCAACGCGTCATAGTGTAAGAGGAACGAAAGATGGTCAAAAACAATCAATAGAAGAGCAAATTAAAAAGTGTCGGGAAGATCCATATGTCACAGTATCAACGTATTTTACTGAAAACAAAGAGGCAGTTTTGAAAATGCTCGGAGCTAAGTTTTAGAAACTCATTGTATCAACGACATGTATACAATGTTCATCGCTTGCATCCCAATGTACATACTACCACAGTCATGTTCGTGGTGGCTTTTAGATCGTTTCATATTTTATGCTTGGTGTCTTTCTGTATTTACCACCGTGATTTTAATCTTGTTTTTTGTTATTCTGTTGACTCATTCAAATTTAGTTTTGCAAACATGACTTTATTTCTCACTGCGTGATTATGCTTTTTACTACATTCAGAGAAGGTTCAGGTTGGCGCATATATACATGTAGCTTCTACCTACACGTCTTACATATCCGAAAAATTCCAGTGGGATGAATGAAAATATGAGTAAAGTTGAAAGTCATTCAATAGTTATTTAAATCATCATCTACCAACTTCCATTTAGGAATCGAATGAGAGCAGACAATAGCTTCAGGAGTTCAGGGTATCCATTTTTTAAGGATTTAACACAGGTGGAGTCATTGTGTGAGAGTCTCGTGACCTTGAACTCAGGATTTAACTCGGTGATAACCCCAAACTCTCTCAACTGCTTCCTGACTACACCCAGAGTATTAAGAAAGTAAGGCTAATAATTTGAGATGAAAATTTATTGGGAAAATTATTTATTACACTAAAACTAACAAGAAAACGAAAAAAAAGAGGAAGCGATCAAAATACAACGACGCTAGCGAGGCTTTTACAAAAGACATCATCCACTTCAGCAAGCACTTTCTGGGACTGCTGATGCACAGCTAGCTTTCGAACTTGCTAGAGCAGGTCTCATTTTTCCATCGGAATTTGGATCCATGTCAGCCATCGCTTTCGATTTGTTAGTTAATGAGCGTTTCACTTGCTTTTTCGTGTTCCCTGGTGGGCGAACTAAAACCATGCGCCTGTTACACATTGATATTCCAGATACCAGATACTCATTAATTTCTTGCAATGAACAAGGTGAATTGGTAGAAAAGTAAGAATCAAAAAACTTCAAGAATCCAATGGTGAATTGAATACAACTGACCAAATTTCGCAGGACGCACGACAGTGAACATTTTATTTTTCCACCCTCCAGTAGGAGCTATAAAACACGTTTCGTCATGATCCATCCTATAAAGTGATCGAGAAGTAAACAAACTAGTTTTTAAAAGGGATAATTATTCAACAAGTGCGATCAGCCTTCAATGACGGACTGTTTTGGAAAACGGCAACCTGCCTAGTCCAGGAAGCAACTCAGCAGCAGTTGCGATATTCACTTAGTCTACCAGATACTTTCGAACAAGTTAACGATGACAGTCGTCGCGAAATTCCGTCTAACTCATGTTTCTAGAGCATCACTCAACCTGCTTCGGCCATTCAGCACCGCGCTGAGGCATCGAGTCGGATCTTGTGGGCTGACTATTTAGAACGATGGTCATTGGTCACTGACATCTTTTTTGAAAGATTGGACAAAAACAGGGAAGCCTACCATTTGTGCCATGCCGTACGAATTACTCACTTAATAGTATAAAGAAAATTAACATACAAGAGCACTCTATCGAGACCGGTGTCGGGATTTCGATACTTTAGTCCCGTGGCATCCTTGAAAACATTTCTCAGTGTCCTAACGTGCAGCACCCCATGTGAAGGACACAGAGGAATTTCGATACCTTTGCTGCCTATAGCATTCGACACCACAACCCACTCCTCCGGTGCACATACCTACAACTACCGGTACTATGATAATTGTTCTATTTCCAGCAAATTTGATATCTTACAATAACAAAAATAAGTGCTACTACTACTTCTAATAATAATAGTAATGGTAATAATGATAATAACAATAATTATTAATAATAATGACAATAATAATCAATGGTAATAATAATTAACAAGAATAAATAATAATAATTGATAATAACAATAACTAATAATGGTAATAGTTAACAACAATAATAACAATAATTAATAATAATAAATAATAATACAGATACAACAACGTACTGATTTTAGTGATTCGTCCGAGCTACAGATCTGTTCTCCATCCATCTTATTGGATCTGCAATGAAGATATTGAGTCAACCAGCCCGCTACTCTGATATATCAACATTATATCCTGACGTCCACATGTTTTGCAAAATTAAGCGATAAGGAAAAGGCACCAACCGAAAATAACAATAAAGCACTAAACATAGCTAAAATGTTGTTTAATCGGATTACATCACAGGCAGAAAGACATACATCTACAGAAGCTTTAATTATAGGAATAACCTACCTGGATAATAATGCTATTAGCTAAGAAGAAGGGATCAACAGAGAGCGGCAAAGGTCAATTGATGCAATGAAGGACCGAGGATGCGCAAAGCACGCTCGGCGCCATTTCTCAAGATCATGGGCGAGCTTAGAGAAAAAGGTTCAGAGGAACCGTTATATTCATAAATATCCAAGTACAAGCAATTTGTTGAATTTATCTCCGTGTCACACTGCAATCAAATACATTTATGGTAGTATTATATCAGCACAGTAGCTTGAGAAAATTTTGCGACATACCATCGATTGATTAAACTGATCGAAGTTGATACGGTTAATATTTGATACACTTCTCTGAAACACTGATTTCGTTAGATTTGTTCATCTCCAATCACATACACTTTATTAAATCTAAATCTAAGAGATATTCATCCAATATAACCGATACGATCGATTCATTTCATCAGTTAATGATCAGTGTGTAATCCGAAAAATTCGAATAGTAAATAGCATAATGAACAAACTATTTGAAATTCTGATATTCGCGGTCAGAAAAGAATTTTCGCAAAGCATCCGTCAAAGTAATCTAACAATTCCCCTCTAATGTCGTAACATACTGTGTACGATTGAAGACAGCTGAGCGGGTGACGGGGCACGCCGTGGGCCATCATTGATTGAGTGTCAGTGTCTTGGGCTCTGTGTGTCTTTATTGGCAAATAATTGATTTGCGGTATTTCCCGTCCAATTGCCTATCTGATACGTGCACGTGTGTGCAGAGACTACACTATATATCCAACTGACAGATGCAGTGCAAAGGGGCTGTTGGGTATACACATAGGGCGCAATCGCATCGATGTGCTGTATACGCCTGGGCAACTTGGGATATCGATGAACCTTAAAAGGGAGGAAGGGCCAAGGGGTCCGCAAAAGATAGCCGCGATGTTTACATATTGTGGCCACGGTAGAATGCCATGCAATGTGGATTTCTGCTAAGGGATGTACTCATATATATATATATATATATAATTGTTTATATGTACATATCTCTTTATCATTGTTGCCTTTCCTAAAGTAGAATCGGAATGCACGACAGAAGGACAAACTCTGACAACGGGAATTTCATGGATTGATCGTGGAGCAGTGCCTTCATTAATGTGTAGTTATATAAGGGATGAGTGTTTGTGGGTTGTATGTGTATGTAATGAAATAGTTGGAATGAGTTATAAATGAATGTGACCTGAAGGAGATAAACGATAGCTTCCTTTTCACTACAACCTGGTTGTTGTTACAGTCAACATTACGCCAGTGCCACAATTTTCCATTGTTAGACTGAAATAAGACGGAAGAGTGATTTGTAAACTAGTTCTAATGCATTCCCCTGAATTTTCTTTTCATCCAACATTCTTCTTTGATTTACCGACGCGATTTGATTGAGTCTTTAGATGATTTCTTTTAAGATAATTCTTGAATGGGCTTGAAGGAGTCTCTAAGAAGAGATGAAACAAGTACTTAGAAGTCTTTCCTAATTTTGGTTATTTGGCGTTTTAGTTGTTGAACATTACTTATACGTGTACTCAGTTAATAACGTTACATTACATAGCTCCTGCTAGGTTAAGATATTATCTAATTAGTTATGTTCCCCGCCGATGACTCCATTTAGCAGCATTCAGTGACCTCCATAATAAAGCCACACGTTCACAGTTGTCAAACTCGTCCTGTCAGTCCGTTGATTACGCTGTCAAATTGTTCAAAGCAGTCGATTATTGCCGACTAGTACACAACAGTATTATTTGCACTTGTTCAAAGTTTCGAGTTCATAGCTATCTTAGTTTTATTTTTGTGTAGCCTAGTTTGATGGAGCAAGTCATACTGCTATTTCATAACATCAGCGTATCATTCTATTGTACAAGCGTTTTTACGTGAGCGTAACAATGGGAGAGGTATGAATGAATGGTAGGTTCGACATGACGGTAAACGTTCTCTCAGTTGAGGTATAGATTTATTAGTCTTCCGCATAGTATACAATTGCAGCACACCCGTTCCACTCTTCCGCTGTGGTACGTCACGTACTGGATGTTCTCTGTTCTCTCGGTTTAAATAAATTAGCAGCAGCATTTTATGTTGTGCTTCCCATCAGTCGACGGTTGGCTTTCTACCTGTACGTTCTTTTGCATTTCTCGAAACGTTATTTCATCCGTCCGTTAGATCATTTGCAAAAAGAAACTTGCACGAATTAGTGTACTGATGAGCTTCGATCGACATTAAAAAAATCAAAAAGCATTTAAAAAAATTGTTTTAGGACCCTTCTTTTGCGCCACATACAACTGGTTTAAAATGCACTGCAGTTAAATCATCCTTGTTTCTTTTCATCATTAGACAGTATATATTCCGTTTCTCCATCACTTTTGCAAACTAGCCTTCTTTTCAGACAAAAATGGTGAATGTTACGATGACAGATGATTTGTTCCTTCGTTCCACGTTTGCTCGTGGTATTGCTGGATTCTTCACTTGGGCAGCTCTTATAATTACTTCTTATCAGGTAATAATTCATCTTATTATGATGCAATTAGAAAATGCTGGTGATCATGATATACTGCAAATCCTTATAAATCATGGAGATTTTTGTCAAATTTTATGTGCTTAAAATCACTGCAAGCATTGTTAGCAATACAGCCTGAGATGCTTTCCTTGCTTTCCATTAAACTCACGGAAGTGGATATCTTTTGTGATTTATACAGAAATACCATCGTTAAAATGAAAAAAAAGAAAAAAAGGATTTTTCAGATCTACCAACATTTGCGATGGTATACTTGCCCAATCGAACAGCGATGGATTGTGCGTATTTTATTTATTGTACCTATGTATTCATTAGATTCGTGGCTGAGTCTACTTTTTCTTTCGAACAACGTGTATGTCTACTTTAATGCCATTCGCGACTGTTATGAAGGTAATAATTTCATTTGATATTTACTTTCCACAGATTCAAATTGTTGAGGGTATAAAACTGAATAGCAAGTAGGGTTGATGCATTTTCAGCTTTCGTCATATATAGTTTCCTGAGTTTATGCTATGAATATCTTGGTGGTGAAAGTAACATAATGGCTGAAATAAGAGGGAAACCGATTCGGTGAGTTTTCAGTTTTTCATGTTTCAAAAACTTAGGTTGTAGTTGGATATCTTGAACCCTCTGTAGTAAATTCAAGTGATAAAACTGTGTACTGTCATACGGTTTTATCTTGATTTCTTTGCGGAATTTCTCAATTGTTGCAACAATCAGAAAAGAACCCAGTACTCGTATATGTACATTACAAATTTATAGAACGTAAAATGGGGCTGTTACATTGTTCTTCATCGCTTAACTAATTCCTGCAGCGATAAACCGCAATCAAAGATTGATTGATATTTGTTGCAAGGAATACGAGTTCTAGCTTGTTTTACTAGATACTATGAAGTAATGAATTTCAGGCCAACCACTTACTACACATGTACATGTTGTTTAGCAGGAAAGCAATATACGATTGAGTTCTTGCGTTTTTGTAAGCAGGCGACACTTCAGTTTTGTATTATTAAGCCAATTATGGCTACACTTACCGTTATTCTAATGATTCTGGGAAAATACGAAGACGGAAACTGGAGGTGAGTTGCTTCTTTTGCAGTATTGTAATGCAATCCAGCATGGAGTGATTGGAAAGTTTTGTTTAAGTACAATAAAGATATGGAAGCAGCTTTGGAAGTAGATATGCTAATGTATCCATTAAGCACTGATCTTTTTTTTTTCTAATTCATTTTCGGTGTTAAAAAATACAATGATCCTTTCTTGTTTTCAGTGGTGATCAAGGTTATCTTTATATAACTATTGTGTACAACGTCTCGGTCTCTTTGGCTCTTTACGGGCTATTTTTATTCTATACAGCTACACGTGACTTGCTCTCACCATATCGACCCGTTTTAAAGTTTCTCACTGTCAAATCAGTTATTTTCCTCTCTTTCTGGCAAGGTTATTTCTGTTGATCCCATTTTTTTATGTTATTCGGCATAGTTCATAGGGGTGATCGAAAGGCGCGAAGGTGAAGGATAAGGACTCTTTTTGTTTGTACTTTTCGGTGATGATTAAGACTACCTTTATATGACAGTGCGTAGTTGTGATGATTTTACTACAGCGTATTGATTAACAAATGTTGCGTATATTTTTATTCCATGAATATATAGTAAGCAGCGCATGAGTCACTGTGTGAATCATGAAGGGTTTGTTGGAATATTTGATTGTGGTGCAGTATTTGACCTTTTCCGATGTGTTATTTTTATGTGGTAGATTATCTTGCGATACGAAGGTCGTATAACCTTACAGTCTGATACGTGTGAAATTGCTGACAGAATCTAGTTCTGTGTTTCCTCTGTAACGTATTATAGTGGATTTTCAGGTTTCTTGCTTGCTGTTCTTGGTTCTACTTCGGCTATTGATCCAATTTACGATGTAGATGGTCATGAGATTATATCTCGTGGTACCGTTGCTGCTGCTTGGCAAAACTTCTTTATTTGTGTTGAAATGTTCTTTGCGGCAGTGGCCTTAAGATATGCTTTTAGCATTAGTGCTTACATCGATCCTAGCACAGGTTTTGTTCATCTCTTTTGATTTTTTTTATCAGCTGATGTAGACTTTTACGAATATTTAGTCAGTTTGTTTTCTGCTTCCTGGCTTTCGATTATAGCAATCTTTCATCCTTCCTTTGACTTAAAGATGAGATTATGACCACCAAGATTAGAAGTGATGAGTGTATAGTACTTTCAGTGTTGAACGGGAGTGTTGGTGGGCGACCGGTTACGCTGCAGAGTATTAGTAGCTCATTGAAAGAAACAATGAATCCTAAAGATATTATGCAGGATGCTATCCATAACTTCCATCCACAGTACCAACAATATACACAGGTTCGTGTTACTGTTCACTGCTGTATTAAATCAATTTTAAGTAGGAGGGACGTACTGATTTCCTTCAATCATGTATCATGTTGTTGTGCAAGACATGGCATGACTTAGTTCTTCTAGCATTACAACTAGACATATATTCGGAATGGGTAAGGGATATCAGAGTTAAAAGTAATGTCTATAAAATGGAATATAGTACCATAAAGCTGATTCTCTGGATACGAAACTGAAGTCATTTTGAGCATATAAGGATTCGTAGTTCGTT
Organism: Dipetalonema caudispina; assembly: GCA_013365325.1. Lineage (NCBI taxonomy): Eukaryota > Metazoa > Nematoda > Chromadorea > Rhabditida > Onchocercidae > Dipetalonema > Dipetalonema caudispina. The sequence continues at coordinate 16,918 of JABVXV010000305.1, read as the reverse complement.
AGTGCTGTTTTTCTGATTGGAGTTCAATTTATGGTTTGTTTTCTTGCAGCATTCAAATCCGACTCGACCGGTCAGTACTAAAACGTTTCCAGGTTTTTTCTTTCAAATAAATGCTGCGATTTTTTTCCCTTAAGAGTGCCCCGTACACTCTCTCCGGTGTCTTTGAGAACAGGATCACCGGAATGTTTTGTCGTTTAGTGCACCGTTATTATGGTGTTATGGTTTAGTGGCATGCCATTTGGTTATGCATTTATGAACTGAACACTGCAGGAAAAAAGAGTGGGAATTCGACATACTTTGCTTTGAGATCTGTAATTAATGTGGTATGAGTTTTCTCTTGGACGTACGCACCTTGTATTTTTTATTGAATAATGCCCGAAGAGTTCAGAAAGTTATGTGGTGCTAGCTTTTGTTCTTCACTTCAAAACAAAATATAGCTGTACTTGATCTCGCTTTGCGTATCGCTACATTAATTTCATAAGAGAAGTCTTCTTGAAATTTGTCGGCGGCTTAAGTGAATAGTGTTTTCATTTTCCTGCGGTAGTCACTGTTCATGTGCTTATAAGTCTTGCACCCTTTCTTTCTCTGCTGTATCCAATTTTTTTTCCACTGGCTTTTCCACTGTAATTTATACTTATAGTTTCAGGGAACTACTGAAATGGCGTCAGGAGATGAACGGCGTCTGGCCGGTTCGTCAAGCGGTCAAATGGGAGGCGGTTATTCAAGTATGGCGCATACTGGTGCTAATGGAGTAAGTACTCCAACCACACCCCCAGATACCACTGGATGGTGACTTTTCGTTTGCAGTCTGCATTTCGATCGCAGCATTACTGAACCGTTGTCTAGCTTTGGATAGCATTTTTGGACTTTCAATTAGAAGGGTGGCTCTTTGCTTTACTATATCTATTTTTCATCATCGTGGAAAATTTGGTTTGGATAAATACTTATGAAGAAGCGTATAGAGATTATAGCGCTGTTCACGGATTTAATTTCATCGAGTAACTGTTTTGATATGGTTGTAATTATAAGCGGTTGGTTTATACTCAGTTAATGCACTTTTCCAAATCAGTGACAATTGTTTCTTATGTTGAAGGAAAAATTTAGAGATTAAAAGCGTAATAAGAATTTTTGGTTGGAGAGGATAAACCTCATAAAAATAGATTGTTTATTATTTGTTTTGATCTTGCTTCCAGTTTCTTCGTAGGCTACCAAATTGTTCAAGCATACATTTTGTGAAATCCAGGTGATTCGTCTTTTTTTTCTACTCTTTCGATTCTTGGCAATGCCACTTGCCAAGAAGTTCCTACTATCAACGGATAAGATTTTTATGGTCTGCTGATGGTGTACGTGTTACAACTCCCAGCTGTTTAATTTCTGAAATGTTGCAACTAAAAAAATGGGAAAAATGATGAGTTTTCGAAGCTTTCTTAATTTATCATGTCTTAGAATGGCCGATTTGCATATATTCTTGAGTATTGGCACTGATCGTTTCGTAGATCACAACGTGGCATCATCATTTCACGCGTTTTCCGTGACTCTTTTTGTTTAGCATTGGACATGCAAAAGTGGAAATACAGAAAAGCACATACTCTCTAGATTTCTGTGCAATTCAAGCAGTTGGCAAATCTTGGTGATATGTATGTTTTTTGTATATGTCGTCATTCGTCTGTATTTTATTGGTTTGCAGGGCCTCCATATTTTGCTATGCTATATTAATTTGTGCGGCGGGAAATGTGTGCACGAGGTGAGCAGGTAGGTACGTTAAAATGTGAGCTGATATTTTTTATAAAATTTAAAATATGGAAGTCCAAAATATTGTGTCCGCAATGCATTATCCATTTTCCGTGTGAAATAATGAGAATATTTTAAAAATGTGTCAGTGCATAAGGAATGGCATTTCATTGTATAATGGTACATGATGTTCTCGCAATATTTTCTTTGGTCATTTCTGCTTTTGCGTTTTGTTCCTCTGTATGTGTTTTGTCTCTCTGTATTGCTAATTGTGTTCTTTCAAGCAAAATTAAAAACGATGTGTTTCGTAGTACACTGAATAATAAATAGATGATAAAAACATGAGGGAAGAGGGTGCGTAGAGAAGCATAGACGTTGAACCTGTTGTTTGTGACTATATGCAAACATAGTCATTATTTGAGATCGTAATCATCATTATCAAGTTTTAATGAATGAGTTTGGTGCCTTCATAACAGTGAGACAAGACCAGTTAGAGATGAAAGGGTTTGTGAATTTGTGCTACAATGCTGAAGTCAGGGGATAGGATTTCTGTTCGCTTATTGAAGCTTTGAAGGAAGAAGGACGTAAGCATTTATACACAGAAGAGAAATTAGATGCGGAACGTGTGCCTGCTGCAACAATTTGCATTTTCTGATGTCCGAATGGTTTGTGGGACGAACGATGGACATTATTATTTTGAGGGGACGAAATTCTTAATTCCTGAAATTTCTGGAAAGTATTGTGAGCATTTTGTATTCCCTAAAGAATAACTTACACTTGTCCAATTTAAGTGTATCCATCAGATTTATCCAAGTACGTATGTCGTCAAATTGACGTACGTAATTGGATAGGCCTCAGTGTAAAAGATGAAATGGGATGGAATAAGATCAGAGAGAGAAATTGGTGTGAAATTATAAGAGCGAGCATTAGAAAGATTGTCGGGCGTGTCGCGTTGTATTTGTTTAGGAGGTAATCGATTGTGATTGGACTGCCCGAATGGTGCCGGCCAATCAGCCAACTTGCGATGCATCGTCCGCCAATGAGATGTAAGTGGAACGCGGATTAGTAGGCGGGTACTGATACATGCTATTTTCGGGCTTTGGTAGGTTTTCTCCGCGGGAACAGGAAAGAGTGAAAGGTTTTAATCTTGTTGTTATACGGGACGAATGATTCATTCGGGATTTTGGAATTTCCTATTAAATTCTTCTACATTACTATTCCCTCTTGAGTAGTATACTTATTCTTCTTTTCCTTCTATTTGCTTATTGTTATATTGTCTTCTGTTTTTATCAGGAAATCCTGTAAGTTAGTATATACAGCATTATATTTTATAATATAAACATTTTATGGCAACAATTTATTCGGTTATATTTTAATGATATATCATTTTAGGAACGACGACAGCACGTCAACACATCAGTATGTTGTTGCAACTGGTAGTCAGCCTACGTCGACCTCATCGTTCCCTCAGGTTTGTTTGGAATATTCCAACGTTTCGACCTGTTTTCGAATGTAACCTGTTTAATCCTTTCGATGTCCTGAGAAAAACATTGATGGTATAACCAAAATTTAGACTGTTACATTAAATCTTTTTCATAAGTAGTAAATTTATGTTGCTTGTAGTAACTACGATATATTTTCATGAACACATAGGTTTTTGGCAGGATTCATTGAAAGTGACAGCAGTTGTTGTTTCAGTATCAACCATGTCAGGTACAGGTGGTTAATTTGGCTACCGATCTTGATACTGCAGTAAATGGTAATGACCAGAAATCATATATATTGATACCAAATGCACAGCAAACATTTCAGCTGAATGGAAATTCCCTGCAGGTTGTTGCCATTTTGTTTTAGTTAGCTCTTTAAGAGGCTAAAAATTATATTACTGATTGCGGAAAACATCTTTATACATCCTTTTATTGTTCATATTTTGAATCAGAATATTAGCTTAATGCTTTTTATATCTTTCTTACAGTTTTTAATAGAAAAAATCTCCTGGTAGTCTTTTTTTCTGTCCATGGTTCTACTATTTTCCCACTGTATCAAATAAATAAATGTGCTTAGAAAAACTGGTAAAAATGCATTTTATCATCTTCTTTTATAGCAGTTATAATTCAGGTAATGCCCAGTAATGTTCAAGTGATTAATTTGAATGATGTTGCATCATACATCACTCTGCCCAGTTCACCTTCGATATCTGTTAGCGAACAGAACCAACAACCTTCAACTTCTTCACCCATTGTAAGCTCGCCGTTCCTTTTCACAGGTATCTCATTTGATTTTATTCACTGTACAAGCACTAAATGATTTAAATAACTTTTTACTTTTGCGCTATCGTCTTCTTTCTGAATCATAGTCTTTATCTTTTCCATTATTATATAATTTAAGTTTACGAAAGTCTTTGTTTATTGTCCTCATCATCAACTCATAATAAACTAAATAAAAGTTTTTAAGATTTCTAAAAATGTTGATCCTTCCTTACTGTACTCTATGTGCTATTAGTTTAATCAGCCAGTGGATCAGAATGGTCAGCTTGATACAGATATCATAGACTTTTTCCAGAAAAGTTGCGATTAGTAGTATATTGTAATGTTACTGTCATGGAAGTTGTTTCATTGAAAAGTCGATAGTTCCATTGTTCATCTACTAACGAAAACAGAATTGGACTAGTTTACTGTTGCTTTCATACTATTACACTTTCAGATGCTAAAGGAATTGATATCGCAAATGTGGTTCAGCTTCTAGCGACACAGGTTAATTTTTTTAAAACCTATTAGTGCATAAAATAATGATATTTTTTATATCATATATATGTGTACGGTCCTAAGCATTTCTCAGCATGGTAGGTTTTTTTTTTTGACTTATCAAATTATATATTGTAGGGGTCATCGAACAGTCCACTTGTTTCTAAACCAGATGAAGAGCCGCTTTATGTTAATGCCAAACAATATTATAGGTGGGTGTTTTCTTATTGCTTTACAAATGCGTGTTTGCTTGCAGTCATCATGTCGAATAGAATTTCTTATATGTTTATTACATATAGGCACTTTACAGAATTTTGAAAAGAAGAGCAGCTCGAGCAAAACTGGAAAGTGAAGGGCGAATTCCCAAAGAAAGGCGGGTGAGTAGTAATGTTTTTCTGAATGTTTTTATTATTTGTAAATATTTAGTGTTTTTTGTGAATATTTTATGGTAAGTGAGAGTTATGGATATTCCTTAACAGTCAGGGGTGAAGTTGTGAATGTGTTGTTTTTCCAGAAATATCTCCACGAGTCCAGACATAAACATGCATTAACGCGCGTGAGAGGTGAAGGAGGGAAGTTTGATCGTGGTTCACGTAGCTCGCCAATCCCAGACTCATCACAGCAACAGCGACTAACAGAGCAGGTGCGCACAGTGTTTCGGCCTGCTTACATTGATTGTGGACCATCCAAGAATTCAGAATCGCCAAACGTTGATCATCGATAAATTTTATCTAGATTTTTTTTTGTTTAAATAAGCTGCTAAATATTTGGAAAGATGATAATCAGTGCAGTTTTTTTGGTCTCATGGAAAAATCGTAGTATGTTATGTGGAATCGTGTGCCATTATAACTAGACTGTTCCGAAACTTCAAAATTCTGCCATTTATTAAGCTTTAGGCAAACCGCATCGGAAATCAGGAAGACTTATAAGTTCAATAAACTTATAAAGCTTCCTGATTTCCGATGCTTCGTGGATATAAAATTATCCAATCGAGACATTTGCAGAAAATAATTGATGCATTTGCGTTCTTTTTTTGCTTGCAAGTCTTTCTTACTGTGTAATAGCATGCACATATTATTCAGTGGTTCTTCTTGCTGTATATCCATCTATTGATACTATTATGCATGAGCTTAGGTCTTGTAAGCATATTTGCGTTACTTGACCCATACGATAACCGAATGAAACCACTGTACTGGACAATACTTGAAATGTTCATTTTCTTCTGTGTTCTACAGTTTGATTGGATAATTAATTTTCACAACAAGTCTATTTCATATATTGCAGGTCATTTATTTTCATTATTCTTTTGGATTTGTTGTCAATGGATATGGTTATTATGCGTTCATATAAAAGTTAATTGGTCTACAGTGATTTTCATTTTCTTTTCAGTGAGTAATATAGTATGTTAAATGTTTTGGGTTATACCTCCTCTCCTGTTCTTTTGAAACTGCCCCACTGGAAGTTAGTGTTATTTGTATCAACAATGTCAGTTACAATGGATGTTGCATTCTGTCGCTTGAAACTTGAAGGGTTGTTTGTTGCCCGTTGTGTATGAATTATATGTAGTTGGTTTATTTCATGTGCTGCAAAATAAAACCTTTCACTTAAATCTAACAATATTTATTACAATTTTACATATTCACCCTTTCATCAACCACCATATAAATCCTTTCATTTTACAAGAAATTCAAATATTCACCATCAAAACAACTGAGCATGAAAAATAGGTTTTGCAGGAAGTAATCTATGCTTAATTAATTCACGTTATCTAAGGACATCAACTGTTCAAAATTCGTGATTTATCGGAGAGTTATGATAGGTCAATGTCTCACGATTCTTTCTATTACAATTTATCTAGCAATGTCATCTATTGTTTAACACATCGCCAATATGAGCCAATATCACGATATATCATAGTTCTTCAAAAATTTGAAATTGAAAGATGAGAAAATTTTTAGTTTTTAGAAATTGTGAGAAAGCACCACGAAGATTATTTGAATTATTTTGGATTTCTAGTATGTTGATGCTGTCGAGAGCTGTGCCACGTTTCAATAACATCCCCTACTACTCCGGCTTTGTTTCTCGAGAGTTACTTTCTCCCATTTGTGATGTGTGCCTTCTCCGTATTATAAGATTATCATCTATATGAAATTCTCTGCATAATTTCAACGAAATTTTATTCAAAAATCAAAAGAATCTGCTAGTAACGAAAGTTTTCAAGCTTTTTGATAAAGGGTTGTAGACAGCATAGCAAAAAATTAACTATCCCTGCTTATAACTCTGATACTTGAAATTGATCTAGCTGATTTAACTATCAATTATAACTACTTAATAAAGTTAAGTTGCGGTGATTGAGTTACCTACATATGAAATCTGAACTGTAATCACCTATTGCCAGCATACCTTCCTATAAAAGTTCTGGATGGAATAATTAATTCCTGCTGTTTCACTGTAAAATCGATCACATTTGCGATATTTTTTTGACTCATCAATTAATGTGAACATAAAAGTATGATGTTAAATCACCAAAAATATACCATAAAATAATCGTCTCTTATCTTTACTAATTATATTGCTAAATTTTAACTTCACTACCTATCAACCATCATTGCGGTTCGAAATGATTTCATATTCAATATGATTTGAACATGACATTTTTGTAATAATATATTCAGAAAAGCGGGAAACAATATCTCTGAGATATATGTAACTGTTACCTATTTTAGCATACAACTACATTCACTTTCATCCCTTTAATTAAGCCTTTTATAAAGAACACAACAAATTTAAGTTTAATTCAATAAGTTCATTGATCACCTACATAAATAATATTTGACGTGAAAAAGTAATTATTTAAAAAGGGTTCATCAGTATTAGAATAAGTTTCATTGTAACTTTAAACATTTCAATGGGGAGATTGTTGGGAAAATGCTTTGAATGAGACTGTTTGTGATTTGTGGCATCAATAGTTAAGGAATGAATAAACTAGTATTTAAGTAAAGGATTTACATGTAAATAAGTAACGTGTATGTAATCGAGTGATGAATTAATTTATAATTGATCATTTTTAATCCCATTTTGAAATAAAACCGTAACTCTCACTTTTTCAAGGTTTATTTTAGAGTATATTCAAAAAAGAGAAATGATTTCAAATCAGCTGAACACATTTTGTAATCATCGTGTAATCATCGCTGAACAACCAAATAGCTGAATCATAAACACTACCAATTTTATCATTGATATTTGTATTGGAAAACTCTTTTCTAACTAGTTCTGTTATTACAGTGAGTGATAACCAGTGATGATATCAGTTAAGAAAGATGTATAATACTTATTAAAATGGCAATTAATCAACAGATTGCTACAATAATAGTAAGCGCATATGAATCCTAACCCATTATTAGTGAGATGACTGAAGAAAAGTTTAACATATTGCAGGTAAACTTCTCAAGCATACTTATCTGTATCTACCAATAGATGGAGTAAATATTTTGACATAACCTTGATTTCCAAAAAGAAAAAAAGAATGGATCTTGAAGTTCTTGTTGTCAACGAACCTATCAATAATCACAAGTAACTTTCTATTCCAAAAAAACATGGTCAATTCGCAACAAGTTCGATTACAAATGAAATTCAATTGCAGAAGACATTATTGATTAGGATTTAGTGTCCGTCCAACTTTGAGATGTATCTGTGAACTAATTACTTAATTGAACTTCTTTTCTGTCAATATTTTTGCTATTTTTTCACATTGAATATTTCGGTATTATTTCTGCTGGATTTCCATTCCGATATTCGCGAGTTTACAACTTATTATTTAGGTGATGGTTAACGTGAAAATGCAACGAATGCAAGGATAAGAAGTTGAATTGAAATTACTATTACAGAGCGAAGTGGAACAATCAGGAGACAGTTCATTTTAGGTATGTTTGCTTCATAAGGTTTCATTGCAACCAATGGACTTCGAAAATTGGTTATTATTAGCCAATTTCATAGGGAGCAAACTTTCTGGAAAAAAAAAAAAAAAAAAAAATGAAAAGAACGAAAGTAAATATTTTGAGGAATTTCAGAGTTGCAGCGTACAAATGAGACAGTTTAAGCAACAGAATGAAAAACTTCGTATTGATATTTATTTCTCGGAAATCCTTTTCTCAGGAATCGCTCAATTAGTCATTATTTTTGTTATTCCAACAAGGATGCATACATTTCATTTTCTTTTTTATTTAAAATGTGAAATGTTGTAGGGACAAATGGTAATTGATAAGCAAGAAATAACGTTAGAAAACGAATGCTTTATAGACCGAAATTAGCGTCATTGACGAAATTGTATTAAAAAATAATGAACAGCGCAAAATGCATACGAAAATCTAAATGTTAAGTTAAAAGAACGGGTCGATGATGTCACATTTTGAAACATTTTTAAAAGTTCTGATTTGAAAAAATAACTTTTGCCTAGTCGACAATAAGAATATTTGTTGTTATGAATGTCTGTATCGAAGTACAACGATTCTGCAGGAGAAATCACATTTTCAAACTCTTGTTAATCTTCTTCTACATGTGTATCATATAAGTGAAGTACATTACTCCATCTTCTGAATCATACAGATGATAATTAACGGTTCTTCTATTATCTTTCATTAGCCTTCTGAAGAGTGTCGTTGTCGATAAAACTACCATTTGTAACATTTGTTTTTACTATTTCTTCAAATCTCGGATAATTTGATGCATGAAAAACGACATTTGGTAAAATGTTTTTATGAATAATTTATCATTTTATCAATCATTTGTAAAAGTTTCATCACTCATTTCTCTCTGTGAATATTTAGCAGTTTTTATTGGAAAATTTGAAATTGTCGATGGTTTTTTGCACAAAAAATCTTTGCTGCAAGTTCTCTTCAGCAAAACTTTATGCTCGTTATTTTGCATCAAAATTTCAAATTCAAAAAATTCACCAAAAGTTCATTTATTTGACAGATCAAAGGGATCACCATAGTGCTTTCTTATCATCATTGATATATACAAATTTGTTTAACTTAATCATTAAATCTATTCGGATATGTACACCGAAAGTAGTATGCTAAATCTATTTTTGATGAGTGAAATAATACTTGAATTCAATGTTCGGCAACAATCAGTACACAACGCAAATACTTTATCGCCGGAATCGTCTGGTGGCTCAATGTGGCATCAATTCATTTTTTTTTTTTTTTTTTTTTTTTTTTTTTTTTTTTTACATATATTAAATTCCGAGGATTAAGATAACCATATGTTGTAAAAGCTTAGTGAAAAAGCAATATGAACCGTTAATATTTCCATAAACTGGCCAAGGTATAGATAATTCGAGACTATATGGCTAATGTCTCCTAGATTTAATTGGAATCACCTGTTTGCTTCTCTTTGTTGATGAATCAATAAAAAACTTTTCATTGCTACGAGATATCCTGATGGATCTGACAGAATAGTTTATTTCAAATTTCGATAAAATACCAACTCTTGTTGGATGATGATGTATCTCTGGACAGAATATTTCAATGAATTGAGTGATCGGTCGTCAGCTCTGTTGAACGATGATCCTACCGAATGGAATACATAGAATTATGGGTACACTTGAATCGACGGTACGAGCAATATGTCTATCAGTTCGATCGTTTTGGAAATTATTTCTCTGCGAATTCTGCTTTATTCCAATTTTAGATTTAGCCAGGAAAGAGGAAAGTATTTCATTCAGAAAAACCTGTTCCGGTAGATTTTCTAACCATTCAACTCACTAATTGGATTTCAAGGTTGTTATTAAGAATAATTCTTTAAGTACACTTTCTAGATAATTTTAAAAACTCAGCGTTTAAGAATGGGTTTAAAAAACTACTTGAAGCGAGGTACAAAAGCTTTATCCTGGGAAGTGGTTAGAATTTTCAGAAAGAAAGTGAAATTTTGCTTCCCAAACAGAGGAATGTTTTAAATTCCCATGTCCCTACTTGAAATCACTTCAAACGAATACTTTGACAATGTTTAAATCGAAATAAATTCGAAAGCTTAGGGAATAAGATATCCTTAAACAATTACCTCCGGTTGGCTTCTCGATTCCCTAATTATCTAATTTACCAACCCGCCAAAAACCTGACCGACTTCCCTTTCTTACACCATTAGCAAAACAGTTTGGTTACAACAACCTGTTGACTGGTGATTGGAGATTTCCGGACAGAAGAGAACTGTCATCCATTTTATTACTGGAAATTAGGAGTTTTAATTATACAATTAAATAGGTTACGATCGTTTTACGACTGAACTAGTGGGCGATTCAAAACAAGAGGTCAAAGTAAGCGCCATTCTGCCTCCTTCTATTTTCAACCAATTCAATTTCTAACCCTATATAATTGATAACAAATTCTCGATCGGGTACGGAAGGATAGGAATTTTATTTAACCTTCGTATCGATGCAAGCGTAATTCTCAATTTAAAGGGACTAAAACGTATAGCACACCTAAATCTCAGTCTTTCCAAATAGGAGACGGATAAATCTGTTGAAAATTAATTTCGAAAATTTTAATTTCTTTCTTGAATTGCAAAAATAATCTATTTCAAGTTTCATAGTACATGTTTCGATGTTCACAGATGTAAAATCACTTTCTTCCACTCTCAATTTTCATTCAGCATAGCGGAACCTTTGAAAAAGGTTGATGAACCTTAGTGTAAAACCTTGACGAGTAATTAACTAAGCAGAAACTTTTAATTAAGTTTCATTTAAAAAAAAAGAAAAAAATTAAGGAAAAAATTGAATGCAAATAATAAGATGGCATCAATTTTAGCTGTCACTATTAACCCATACGATAATTAAAAACCATCTTTCCGCTTCTCCTAACCAATATCGCATGTATCTTCTCCCTCAAATTATTTTATGATGTTCCTCATTGTTAATATGCATGCACTCTTTGTAGATGATACAAACGAATTGGTAAGTACCAAGCAGGATTCGTGAAACACGTCACTTCAAACTGCATGCATGCATGCATGCATGCAATCGAGGAAGAGAATAGCGCAGAAGGAAGAGGGATTGCTCTAATGTTGATGATGCTTCACAATTACGTTCAAACAGAATAGAGAGGGAGAGATGACTCATTGGAGAGGGGGGGGCGAGGGGGGGAGGGGGGGTGAAGGGGATGAGGAAGAAACGAATTTTTTCTTTTCTCTTTTTTTTTTTTTTTTTTTTCAAAATAGGCATTCATTGCACAGGCATTGCTAAGGCCTTCCTTTCAGTAAAGATGACGAAATATTTGTCATTTAGGATGGATATATATGTGACACACACACACACACACATACACACACATACACACACACACATACATACATACACATATACATACATATATATATACATACACACATGTACGTACAAACATACAGGCAGGCATGCCTTAAACCTGGACATCGTCGTGGTCGTGCCATCACATTACGGGTAACACCGGGTGCCCTCCCGTGGGTAACGCTCATGTACACTTATAGAAATGTATGAACAGACGCACAGACGCACAGAGAATGATAGACGAAGAGTATTCCTCCCCCCCCCCCCCTCTTCCTACCCCGTTTGCTGCCCCCTCTCCCGCCGGGTCACAGATCGCATCTATAAAAGAGTGGGTTTACAACTGAATGATGATTCATTTTCTGGTGGAACGGCTTCCCAAGAAGAATGTTCACCTGCTAAGTGTGATAGTTGTTGAGATTTGGTTGTGACCCATAGTTGGGCCCTTTGTAAAGCTTTGTACTTCGGCTAAGGTGCTGCTACGGTTACGGGACAACACCTTGGTTAGGTACAATGCTCAACATATCGGCTTCCTACCCTTCCAGGTATCATCTATTCATGATTGACCTCTATACAAGTATTAGCTTCCTCCTTATCATTTATCATAAACGATCACATTTAATTCCATCCATTCTTTTATTTATCAACAATTTCTTGCTTCCTAATTCCATACATTATATGATAGTATTAAAATAATAATACCATCATTTCCCATTCATTTTTTTTTTTTTAAATATATTCTTAATAATTCTTAAAATTATGCAAAATTTTGAAATATTAAATGAAGAAGATAGCAAATAAACACTAAAAAGCCTTTTTTTTTTTTAGCTGAAAAATTTACCCATTTCGTAAAGGTTTTAACCTCTGGTCTTAAAGGTTTAAAATTTCTTCTCTCATTAAAACTTTAACATTTCAAATCACAATTTTTTCATAATCTCATTCCAATTTTCTACCAACTACTCGATATTCCTTCTTCTAATCTTTCCCCTCATAACATTTAAAATTTCATGTCAATATCTGTTCCTAGCAAATTTCATTTTTCTCTTTTTTAGAAGATCTATTTGCTATAAGAAAACCAAAGCTATGACGAGACATTCAATTGTCGCATTTGTCCATATGTCTTAGTTTATCGGTGCATTTATGTCTGTCTTCATATGTATATGTATGTTTGTCCTACTAGAATCAACTAAATCTTTACACTTTTAAAAATTTGTCCAGAATTTATGCATCGTTATATTGCCATAAAATGGTGCTATGCCACTATAGATTCCTCTCTGTTATTTGTTGTTGTTGTTGTTGTTGATTATTTTCAAAGCAGTTCAAAATTTCTGCATTAATCATACCGATAGAAAGATGAAGGGAGAAAAAAAGAAAAAGCAAGAAAACAAAAACGTCACGAGAATAAGAGATAGGACTTGGCTAGATAATAATGGCCAAATATACTAGAAGGGAATTGACAAGCTTCTTCCATATTTCCCTTTTAATAATCCTTTAACTTTCATCATAAAAAAAAAAAAAAAAAAAAATGAAAAAAAAAAATCCTACATTTTAGTAAAAAATAAATAAACGAAAGAAGAAAAAAAACGTCATTCGCATTGCTGAAAAATTATTTATGATTCAATAAAATTCAAATAGTACTTAATCCGCTTAATATAAAATATATATCCCATATTGATTGGCCTGTGATTCATTTTGTATAATATAATTCACTTGATTAATTTATTTTTTTTTTAACTGTAACAACTTTTAACATTTCGCTTACTGTTCAAAATCTTCAAAATCATCCTGAAATTGAGATAGTCTCTTAATAGATGTATTGTTAAATTAACCAATTAGTATCTGTATTAACTCATTTGCCAAAGATAGGTTCATTCAAATGAACAAAAATATTAGGAATATTAACTTGCAAACTAAAGTGACAAGAAAATAAGTAGGTAACTATTATTCGATCAACATTGATTGTTCAATTTAATGTATACTTTTGAGTTAAAATTATAGATATTAAGGCATTTTTTTTTTTTTTTTTTTTTTTTTTTTTAGATAGGAAGAAAAAAAAGAGAGAGAGAGAGAGAAAAAAAAAAAAAAAAAAAAGCTAAACAAAATAAGCAAGCGGAAGAGAAAATAAGTGGGAGGACAACAGCATGACTCATCGACACACAGTTTTATTTTTTATTTACGTTAGAAGTGCAACTTCAACAGAACAATTCACGGTTGGTTTCTCGGTATTGATGCCGCTGCAATGCTGAATTAATGGACCTCCATCCGATCATTTGAACATTATTCAACAGCCGGCTTAATAAAGGGTGCGCAAAGTGATCAAAGAGATTGAAATAAAGTTTATTTACCAGATGTGGATATTATTCGATCGATTTTTGTTGATTGAAATTAAGCTAAGAGAAAAACATCAAATGTGACAATATGTGACATATTGAGATGACAAATTAGGTTGCAAAGTTTTCCTTTTTTTTTTTTTTTTTTTTTTGAGTCATCTGATAACATTTTTATGCTTTTTCACAATTTCATACTTTTTCTTTTTTTAGGTTTCTCTTTTCTATTTTTGTCCTCCAATTAATACTTCATTTATCTACTACAAGCTATTTCACTTTTAATTTTATTGAATAAATTAATTTTTCTAATTTTTGTGTCGATTTATCCTATCGAAATGAAAGGGTGTCGCATTCGGTTGTACTCTACATTTTAAAAAAGAAAATTTGAATATGATTAACTAATCATATCGCTTAATTCTCAATTTAGAGATTTTTTTTTTTGTTATAATTTCTAAGTTAGGTTTTGCTTCCAGTAGAATATTTTCTTCCGGTAGATTTGGGTTACAAAAGCCTGTGGAAATGAAATTATCATGTTATCTGCAGGATATTATTAGCACATCCAAGCATGTAGAAGTCTGATGCAGTAGTAAAAAATTTTCGTATACTGATCTGAAATATGATAACAAAGCTTTCATTTATGTGCTTAAAAAAAGAAAAAAGAAGACTATCAGTTGGAAAAAAAATATGATATGGGATTCGAACTTGAAATCTAATTGATAATTAGCATATTGTTTTCGTCTCATGCAATGTTAATCCCTTACGACGAAGGAAAATGGCTTATTTCAAGAGTTTTGAGCATTCTGCTAACGAAATTTGATGCTTATTTATTTCATTGTAGCAAAATCAACTCAGTCAATCGAATTTGCTTATCAATTATTGATCAAAATTTAATCTATAGAAATCGAAAACACATGTTCTCTGTGTAGTGATTTGGAACATTGAATGAATCAGCAAAAAAAAAAAAATAATAATAATACAACAAAACCATCTTCATATATAACATTACCGATTTCAACTCATTCACTTAAGCATAACTAATTTATATTTATTAAAATTCACATAAGCAATAAATAATACTGTAACAACAGCTACGTGAATACATAATTGAACTTTGAGGTAGTAAATAGGGTACAAAAGTCTTCTGTAAATTCTAAGCAAGTTATACCCTGGAAAAACAAAATCGCCGGTTCTGACAATCTTCCTTAAAAAAAGATCAGCAACTATCCTCATGCGGATAAATGAGCTTATGTTACAACGATCTTGCATTTTTTCTACTTCAAATTTAATTTCTTTTTATAGCGTAATAAGCTAAAGTGTTAAACAGATGCATTTTATACTATCAATACAATTGACGATACAGTATGAGTATAGTTTTCAGCAGTTCATCCTCGTTATATTGCATCAATTGCTCTTTTTAATGTACTTCGACAAATTTGATAAATTGATAGGATTTCACAAAGAAAGTTTGCAATTACTGTGATGTGCTGGAGTTTCCTTTGTTATTTTATGATTTGTCAATTTACAAACATGACAATCTATTTATTTAGATGCTATATCAACCATTCAGATCCATTCATGATAATGGGCCAAATTGTGACCAGTGTTAACTTTGGCCTATTTACTAGCAACAATGTATACAGGATAGCTTATTGCTACAAATTTAAGCATAATTTTTATATGCTAAAATTTCTTCAGACATATATCTTCTTCCAATGTCTTTCTTTTATTTTATTCGGCTATTCAAAAGAATAAAATTGGAGAACCGTTGAATCACGGAAGGAATCATCGGTTACGCTGCGATACTACTCTCAAAACAAATCACTTATTTCTTGGCTATTTAGTAGTAAGAACACCAATCTTCAAAACCATTGTAAGAATGTTTTAAGCCTAAGCTTGTCACGCTTCTACCACTATCGTTTAAGCATCAAAATACGGGAGAATGTCAGAGAAAGCGGTATCGTAACTACTACATCAGCAATTGTTAAAGTGCTCTTAACGAGAATCCATTTGACGCTTTGAGGCACATTCACTTTGTGATTGCCTAAGTGAATAAATAAGTGAAATGTGCTGAAGGGAATTATTTATACTCCTAGTATAGCACACATTAAGTGACTAACTCAATGTTTTCTATCATATCTATAGATTATTTATATTGAATGATTATAATAATAATAATAATAATAATAATAATAATAATAATAATAATAATAATAATAATATAAATATGTATGTATATGTATGTGTGTATGTGTATGTGTATGTGTATGTGTATGTGGGTCAGTCATCTAAGGACAAGCTAATGTGGGAATGTGAGATGATAGCTGGAAAGGGTACATGTTAGCAAGAGTTTGCTAGAAGAATTTTAGTTAAATGGAATACACCTCAGATATCCATCGGAAGTAATGAAGCAGCTGATCGGGACCATTAGATAGTGAGAATGAATGTTCTTCCCGGTGGATGTTAATGGTTGTCAGCTTAAACAATAGTATTGGGAAGAATAAAATAGAAATAAGGGGGAGGGGAATTCTGAATTGAAATGCGGTAAGCTATTATAACAGAATGAAAAAGAAGGTTTTGCGGAAAAAGGAGGAGGAAGAAGAGGCGAAGGAGGAGATATGAAGAATGGACGTAACTCGATGGTATGCTATAGATTGAAGCCCAAAGCAGCAACGGCAGTATCTAATACGTCAGATCGATCTTGTGTGAATAGAGGCCTTTAGCTCACTTTGAAATCACTAGGCCAGTTATTTGTATGTTGTTTGCTCTTCCTCGCCCTTTCAACGTAGTTCTTTATAAGGCCCATCCTCATCCCCCCT
>JABVXV010000304.1:0-74229 GCA_013365325.1 Dipetalonema caudispina | reverse complement strand
TCCTTTAAGCAATTGTCAAAGACCAGGCGGTATCATATAGTATCTTACTAAATTTGAATATTTTTTAGGATTAGTAAAAAGGTAATTTTTATCCATATGCATTTCATCTATTTCTTTTTTTGTTTCTACCAACTGGACAACATGCAAATTACTGTAAGCTCATTAAACGCTAAGGAAACAACATAGCGCTACAATATTTCGCAGCTTTCAAAATTTTAACTCAGTGTGAGATGGATGATTTCATATAGTTTGAAGAAGCACAAATGTAACAACCGGAGGCGTTGGATTTTCAATGCGAAAGATGAATGAGAGAAGAGTAGGGTCAATGTGAGTGTCAATTTCAGAAGGAAGTAAAGAACAAGTGAAGACCTCTGAATGTATCAATACAAGAAACGAATGAAATATCAAGCATATCAATGAAGCAAAATGTGGATGAGGACAAAAAGTACGAGTGAAAGGAGAAGGTAATTCATTGTTCTGTATGCCAAAAAAAAGTAAATTGTCGAGGAGTTTGAAACGAGATATGATGATTCATATTGGTGAGAAACTGTACATTTATTTCGAGTGCGAGAAATCCATGGTCAAACTCATTACAATTTAATATCAATCTTGCATGCAATAGAAGTTTCCTATTCGAGTTCAATTTGAATCACAAAAAAGCTTCATGCTCAAAAAGGAAGCAGCTAGAAGCATTCTAAACTGAAATATGCGCTGTCATTTCTGATACTGTTGATTATTGATGTATTCCATTACATGAATTCCAGCAATTTAATTCATTTTTCATGTACATTTCAGTATTGTTTTTCCTCCCATTTTTTTTTTATTTTTCATCTTTCTATCAATAAAATTCCCTGTTTCGTGTCTACTTGCATATTTACCAAGTACTTTTGTGTTACAATTGCGCTCATTGACTAAGGTCAAGATTCGCACGATATTCAAGCAGAGCTATAAGCAAATAGTTTTGCTGTTATAGAATTACCATTAAAATTAGATTTTTTCAAATACTACCCTCACCCAGTTATTGCCCATTATGTGTTCTATTACTATGACTTTCATCTTAGGATCAATTTAGTTTTTCCAAAGGTGATAGTTTGATAAT
The DNA here is from genome assembly GCA_013365325.1 of Dipetalonema caudispina. Classification (NCBI taxonomy): domain Eukaryota; kingdom Metazoa; phylum Nematoda; class Chromadorea; order Rhabditida; family Onchocercidae; genus Dipetalonema; species Dipetalonema caudispina. The sequence continues at coordinate 73,130 of JABVXV010000304.1, read as the reverse complement.
AGTAATTTCGAAGTAAAATATGAATAGATTTCGTTCTCATTGTTGCTCGAAACGATACTTCGCACTGTTATCGATGATGCAATTATTTCGTAACTTCAAAATTTAAAAAAATAGGGTGAAAATTTGAAGATATCACGAGCTTTGTTGGTACTTGGAGATGCATAAGTAAGAATCCGTATTATTTCTATCGTTTTAATTCATTTTCCAGCCACAGATGTTCTGGCATCATTGTTCGCAAGGTTATTGAAAATTCATCGTCATAAATCTCTGCTGCTGGGATCCACGAAGTCGGTAAAAATTCCAGTCCTGTCAGCAATTCAATGTCACGTAGCCTAGCCTTATTCGCTGTTAAATAGGACAATGAATCCTGCAAAAAAAAAATAAAATTTTCTAAAGCATAGAAAATCTAGAGAAAAATGAATGAAATTTTATGCGAAAAATTTCTAGCAGTCATGAAATACAATTCCGATATAAATCAACGATTTGTATTATTGAATTATTTTGTCGAAAGCAGTGAAAAGAAATTAAATTACAAGATTTTTTCCTTTTGATTTGCCTTTGAAAAATCCGCTAAAAACTTACTAAACAATTATAGTCACCCGGTACATTGGGTAAAATGAATGATAGCACATCTAATGACTTGGCATTTTCACATTGAAATTCATCGTTCAACCATTCTGAATCTTTACATCGAAATATAACACGAAAAACATGACTCGGTGTTGTGTTGCTACAAGAAATTCATAAATTTTTTTTTGAATTTTCTAGAAATTAAAAAAACAATCAAGTGACTTGAGCAATTAAAAAAGCCAACTATTATATCATTGAGATGATCGTCCGGATGTTTCTTTTACTATGAAAGGTTTGTGTGATAGATTATTCTCTACTAATACAAAAGACTGAAAATTCAATAGTGCTGGAAATTTAACTTGCTGAAGAGTAAATCTTCTTAAACATTCCATTCTATAGAAAACTTTATAATAAAATGATTATTCCTAACAGATTGGATGAACTTTGATAGATCTGAACAAATTGCGATCAAAGTTAAGGATTAAATAATCACTTTATACTTGAAAAGAGTTATCGAGACTATTTTTCGCGTAATATTTCTGCATAGCAAAATATGACGAAGAAACTGATTCCAATATTGGCTACTTCGAATTCCTAATACGTCAAAAGAATATGTAAACGAACTTATTACAACATTGGTTTTCATCCATCAAAAAAAAAAACATAATAACCGTTGTGAGTGCATTTCAGATGCTGATCCGGATGAATCAGCGAAAAAGTCATTGTCGTCGTAGTCATAAATTGGTCCACTGATAACCACTATTTCATTATACAATTTCGCATAATCAGAAGTTACTTTTTCCAAATTGATAGATTTGTATTGAAACTTAAAAATGCTGAAAATTAAAAAAATTTTACTTTGAATTATCCTGTTAATAATTTTGCATGCTTTTTTGCTCAATTATTTCTATTTCTTGAACAGAATGTAATTTGATTGCAAAATATTTTGCGTTATTTCCCTTTTCCAATTTGAGGTTTATTAATTTCATAGTTACTTAACCGATTGCAAAAGGAAATTTGTTCCCATCGATTAGCATTCATACGACTAGAATGCTGTTAGGAAAAAAAATTATGAATTATTCTATCGGATAATACCGAACCTTGATTGCACCTTACCTCATCTAACTTCTTTTTATATTTGTTTACTATGATGACAATGAATCCCCTTGAATCAGACTAGTTTTTAATTACTTCTTCTTGAATTAACATCTATTGATGTTAAATATTGAGGATTAATGCAATTAAAATTTTAGAAGAGACATGAACAAGCAGCAAATAATCAGTTGATTCGATCCATTTTGATTCATGCAATTGCCATTTCTAACTTCAATTTGTTTTCATCTAATTGTAACTGAAAGGACTGATTTCGAAACTACTTGATGTAATGAAGGGCGTAAACTAATGATAGCGATGATGAACAATGATTTTTTTTCGCTTTGAAAGTTTTCTAACTATATAACACACAGCGTTTGCATGTAGTAACGTTTTCGGTTAGCCAAAATCCCTTGAAGAATTTGACCTGTATACTTTCTGACTCCATAATTACAACTTCGTGTGCACTGTCTCTTTCTCTTCCAATAAGGAAAGTCTTCCTTACTGATGAAATTTTAGTGGTCAAATTATTGATGAAATTTTGGTGATCAAATTAACTAATTGCTTCCTTGTTTTTAAGCATTTTCGAAAGGCGAAAAGGTACCACAAAGTAGCAATTATCGTACTGTCAAATATGCAACTGATATTTCGGACAAAATAAAGTGTCATACCCAAAGCATATAGTGCATCTAAAATATCTTTTAGATTTTTTTTAGATCATAAAATTTTTGGATAATATCAACGAATTTAGCACGCTACTCAGAAGAACCAGAGCATTCAAATTCATCAATACTATTACTTTTGAATCAAAATCTTGAGCACGAACAAGTTTTTACGCAGTTCAAGAACACTTTTCTACCTTGACCTAAAAATATCACAGTTTCTAAATACTGGGATTTACTGATGCTTCAACCCGATAACTTCAGTTGCCTTTCAGGAATTGTATTTATTAACAACTTGGTCGAGAATGTGTATCAATAGAAGAAAATTCAGAAATAACTGTAAGACGAATAATTAAAAGATAAAAATGATAAAAAAGAGATGGTTTCCAACAACGGATTAACATGATCAGTGACATTATAACCAGTAAAGAAAATAAGGTTAATCTTATTTATATTTGTGCCTCATGCTAACCGTGCACCTCCTCATTCCCCATCATCCATAAATACATGGTGAATACTTTCTAGTTACAACTGGGTATAATAAAATGATTATTGAATAAAGAGCGAAAGATTAAAATTACAATTCATTCTACGCTTTTTATAAATAGAAACGAATAGTGAGGTTCAAGTTTATAAATTATTTGTGTCTCAATAGATGGATGAAATTTGCAAAAATATTCGATCATAATTAAATAGATAACATGAAGCGTTAGACAAAGATAAAAATATATTCGAAAAATAGAATTTTTTATAAGTAAGGCTTATGATGTTTGGTATTTTTGCAAATTAACATAACGAATACTTTCTAGTTACAACTGGGAGATGATCATAAAATGATTATTGAATGAATAAAGAAACAAAAAAATCACAATTTATTTTAAATTCAAAACTAGTGCAGTGAACAATGGACATTGCATTCCAGAAATTGGGCTAATACCATCTAATCTATGAAAATATGTGATTCGGTGTTCCTCCGCTTCCATTCAACCAGTTTTTATCAAGCCTAAAAACGATTTATTTCTCAAGAACTATTCAAAAATCTTAATGAGATATGCATAAGAAAAGTAGTTTATAATGAGTTAGTTAATTGGAAAACTAAAAATTGCCAAACATATAGAATATTTTTCCAGCTCCGATTCCTCACGTTCTGGATTAAAATATTAGGTAATTTTATTGTATTTTAGTTTGTTCGAGTAATTAATTATTTCCACCGCATCTACAAATGCTTTGAACAGAAAATTAGTTTACTTCTCCGAGCGTTTTCTTAAGCCCAGCATATCAGGCGTTGTAATGGCGGCAGCAGATAATGCAATAGGACTTGGTTCTATACCACTACGGGAAAAAGCAGCAGCTACTCGGCTAAGTGAACGATTGTCTCCAGTTAACTTAAACCCATCCTGAAAATTACGAGAATGGCAATAAGCTAGAACAAGTATCAAAATGAGCACTATGTGGCTTTGAATGAAAGATTGTTGCAATATCATACATTAGCTTAAACTGAAAAAACCAACTAAGTTTGGACTTACTCAAAGGAATATTATAAAAGAGATTCACAGAAGCATTCTTTAATAAAAAAAATCTTTGATAGGTACCGTTTCCAAGCAGTCGCTGATAGGAGTACTGGTCGCAAAACGTCCCGAAGAACCTCCACCACTTCTTTCAGTTGAAGCTAAGCTACCTCCTGCTAGAAAAAAATTATCACTCTGGAATCATTTTAGGATAGTTTGGAGAGTAGAGGATTCTTGGATGGAAACTAACATTCCGCCGTAATCATTTGTACAAAGGTTTTGTTATGAATTCAAATCATTCCCAAATCCTATTTCAGTGAGAACCCATGAAAGAATGCCATTTCAAGATTTTCTAAACTTTCTGTTGTCAGTTTCGATATATAATAAATCATACAAAACAAATGCCTAATGCAAAATTAACTTACTACTTCGTCCAGCTGAATGAGGACTATTACGTGAAACAGAGCTGGTAGCCAACCTGAAGGACAATGAATTTGGACTTTCTTAAAAGATAAATAGAAGCTTGAACAAATGATATATGTATCCATCTTAATTTCTCTTTCTCCCTCCCGATTCTATATAGTCAAAAAGTTCTTGGTCTTACCCTGAACAACCACGAGGAAAATAGATCAGGAGCAATGAAAATTAATATACATACATCTGTTCCAATTTTTGAGCGTGATGCCGAAGTTTATCAATTTCTCTTACCAGTGAATCCTTTTCAGCCAAAGCTTTCCTGAAAACTATTGCAAAGCTCTAACAAAAAGCATGTTTACGGATTGCTTACTAAGAGGTTAAATTGCACGAACCTTTCCCTTTCGGTCTTCTGTTTCATTATGAGTTGTGCCGATATTACGTATTTCATTGCCTTCTTCTGCTATAATATCGAACAATCAATTGCACTGCTTGTAAATTTTTCTATTCATTGATAAATTTGCAAGTTTACGATTGATTCACGTTAACTACCTGCCTGTTCCTGCTTGGCTTTTTGTAAATGCTGACGATGGCTACTTTGGAAATCCAAAACTGCATTCAAATTTTTTACATATTGTTCCAGCAATTCTTTTGGATTTCGAAAATACATTTGCAAATCGCTCCGAAGATTCCGATTAATTTTTACTGCATTGGCATGTTTGCTACACCGCATGCAATGATCTTGAGGAGCTATAAACATCAAATTATTGAGAAAAATATCGCAGAAAAAACTAAATAAACAACTTTTCGTTTTTTCGATTCCATCGAAATTAAGAATAGCAAGTGGAAGTGGATAATCGGAAATTTATAGGAATTAAAATGGAATCCAGGAATCTCGCAAAACTTTTCCAAAATATATCAAAATTGTAGATTACGAAAAAAGAAAACCTGTTTCGTAGCATTTACCACAAATAATATGACCACATGATGTGAAATAAAATGGATACTGTTCGTTACCCTGAGATGGCATACGAATGCATACATTACAGTGAATCCAATCACCCATCTCTAGGAGCAAATTTAGCTAAAAAAATTCACTAATTAAATAATTCCTAGTTACAATCACATTAAACTATAATTATTGTTAAGATTTAATTATTTTTGTATTTAGATTTCAAAATTCCAAACCTAATAACTCTAATATTAAAGCCAAGAATTAGACTTAAGTAGGTGTTCCTTTCTCACTGCCTATACTTCTCTATCGTTCCATTAAACAATCTGCTAAATATTAATAATTTTTACTAACAATCTTTTAACCAAAAACTCTATCTTTGTAGCATTGAAAAACTCGAAATGCAACAACTGTCCCCGATAAGGCTGGCAATGACGTACGTACTCTGTAGCGTAATTCAACCATCAACGAAATAACAAAAGAAAAAAAAAATTAATTAAAAATTACGTGCAATACCATAAAATGTATGCATTTTGAACAAAATAAAAATAATACGAAATAATTTTCTAATTACTACCCAAATACAATACATGTAAACTGATCTCAATAAGCTATTCCAAGAACAAAGATAGGAGAAAAGAATTGATGCCTACGTGCAATTATATAATAAATAGTTGGGACATTCTAGAAATTTTCGATGAATGATTATTTCATTTCTTTCCTCTGATCTCATCACTGATAACAGTTAGAAGTCTAAAGAGTCGGGAGAAGTTTCAATGATAGTTAGGCAAAATGATACGGTGGAATTAGTGGTTTCGAGATAGAATTGAACGATTTATATGGCAGCATTGTTGATTTCCATTTGAAATTAAATCATTGATATATGTTTATTCTTTCCTTTCTTTCTTTTTCTCTCTCTCCCTCTTTTTTTTTTATTATAGACTCTTTAATGAAAAACAAATTTGAAAATTTATAGTAATAGTCACAGTATAAAAATGATTGTCTCAGTTAAACTTCTTCTGATCATTTTGAGACTTCATAATTCAAATTATTGAGAAAACGAGTCATTAGGCAATTATGCGACTCTTTGCATCATCTGGTTATGATCTATTTATAGCATTAAAAATTATACTAATTATCTCATTCAATTTACATAGATTTTTTTGGGACTTGAGCAATTTTATGGAAAAAGGAATTATTGGGCGATGATGGTTATTCCCTTATAATGTATTAATTAGAACAGGTAGCATTTATCTACTCACAGTATTATGTTTAGCCAAAGTTGTTTTGTGATTTTATCATTTTTCCAATTTGTGAGAAACTGATTTCAGAAATGCTATTGTGATTTGTTCCCAATGTCAAAGTAAGGTCAGTCCTAGATGTACTTCTTGTTTTCAACATTCTATTTGAGCAGTTATTAGATTGGAGAATTTCGGATGATATCATTTCCCTTTAATTTGCGTAATCTTTTAATTTATTGATTGTAGTTGTTGTCCTTTGATTTCGTCATGATTATGTTTCGTTATGTGATTGTATAAAATATTAAAGTCTCGGAAGGCGAAAATTCTAGAACCAAATTTAAATGCGGATTCTGCATTGAAATTATGAGTCGAACAATTGGTTCTATTAGAATTACTAGATTTAAATGCTATTATTACTGAATTATAGCGGGGAGTCAAATTTACTTCGAAAAATTCTCTACCTCTCTTCCTTATTGCTGCTTCGCTGAATAATAGGTTAGTTCCTCTTTCTATTATTTAACCCATCAATGTATCCAAAATTTCTGCTTCATCGAAATTATGAAATAATTCTTTTAATTGGAAGACTTTATCTTCTCAATTTGTCTTTATATGAAATTTGATTTAAATTTTCATTCATTTTCAATCATTCTTAACGGCTATTCATTCTTTAGCATTCCATTGTAATCTTAATTCTAAAGCTTATTGAAATCTCAGTAGTTTTTAGAAATCAATTACTTTATATCATTAGTATTTCACTGCAATATTTCTATTATCTGGCTTTATATATCACAAAATGATATATATTCATATATAAATTCCGCATAATGTTTGGCGTGCTTACCTCAGCTATCAGAGCCAGCCATCCAAGCTAATGTTCACTTTTTATTCGATCACGAAATATGGCCGATGATCTATTTGGAGTAATTAAATCTTAGGAAAATTACTACAATATTTCTTTTACAATGCATTCTGTCTTGTAATTTCTCATCTGAGTTAGTGATACCTTGTAGTTCCTGGTATTAATAGCGAAAATTTCGAAAATGTTCAACTTACTACTAATAAGTGGACTTCATTATTCTTAAGTATTCGATATGTATGCGAGAATCTGGTACTCTTGCGCAATAGAACGAAATTTCCTGAGCGGAACTGATCAGCTCGATTAGGAAGAAGAGACCTGAACTATATTATTTGGTTTGTTTGAAATCTTTATAGCATGAAAACAAACGACCCCGGATCGAAAAGATAATTTGCGAAATTGGTGGTGCCGAGAAAATATTTCACTTCATTGTTTTTGGTAATTCATGAATACTAGTTTCTCACTTGTTGGAAGTCTATTAATAAATTAGCTGTGAAATTGATCACTTTATTGAATATTGTAATCGTTTCAGATGTTTAATAATTCCATTAAGTCAGTCGTGGAAATCATATGCGAATGGATGTAATCAATTCGAAAATGCTTTATCACCATCATCAGGACTTATTTCTTGGTACCAAGTCAATAGGCGATTTCAAAGGTTTCATGGCTATTAACAGACTAAAATTCGTCAAGAAGTACCGGAAAAATGTTTGAAACATTTTGAGGCTTGTTATTTGATTCAAGAGGAATTTTATACTTCCAAACCTATTAGAAATTATTCAGTGATAGGTTAGAACAATCTTTGAGTGATTAAACGCAATATTTTCTTGAAATTAAAGAATTGCTTTCTTCGTCTTCTCCTTTGAAAAATTAATAATACTGCTGATATCATACGGCTAGCTGCATGAATAATCGAACTAACAGATGAAACAGTTGGACACACAAGGCTTGACTTTACACGATTCAAGTTAATATATTATATATCTGACATATCATCGTAACTGATTATTAGTTTCCAATTTGATGTAGACAATTGAGATTGAATTCACTTGTAATCAGGTTTCTTGCAAGAATCAGTTTATCGTAGTCCGGTAATCAGTCACCACAATGCGATCCTGACGATGTAATGGCAAGAAAAGCAACCAATCAGATATGAAGTGAATAAAAATGTGGTTAACAGAGAAATTGAAACTTGCTTATGGGAATTATTAAAATTCAACCGTATGACTGCATGATGTAACTATTACGATTATGATAACTTTTATGATGTACTATTGTGTGTATTAAAAGAACAATGAGTAAAATTATCAGGGAAGAGTTAACCAATATTTTTTATGCTGTTTAATTACGCATTCCGCATATATATGAGCACCAAGAAAAATATGAAAATGAAATAAGATATTTCGTAAATTCAAGAAAAATATTGGGAAAGAGAATCAAAAAACCGACACTTTTTTCAAATGTACAAAATCGAGCAATGGGAAAATATGCTTGGTTGGGAAAAAATGTGTCGTGTGCTAATATTTCTTTCAAATCCCCATTTTTTTCCGGATAGGTCAAATTTTTAGAAACTGAAACAAAACTAAATCGAGTATGCTTGAAATTTCTAGTCAGAAGCTTTTAGAACCGGTATAAATTGATATTTTGAAATAAAGTTCTCAAGCATCCCTTCCCATACCGTAGCAAATCGGATAATGGATGAAAGCAGCTCTCAAAGTGAAATAATTGAAAAATTTAAAGAAATATTACATTGCGACATTTTAAAAAATGAAACATATATTCTTACTAGAAATTCTACTCGATCCTGTTTGGATTTTAGAGTAATTTGGGTGATTAAAACACCACAAACGGAAGTGAAGCGAGTGAAGAACCGCAAAGTTGTGCAATAACTTTATACATTATTTTTATTATTTTTATTTTGTGTAATTTTATATTGTTTCATTGTACAAAATTGAGATGATATTTGCACTTCTTAATTTTAGTTATCTTGTCGGGAAACCCAAAATTATTCCTAACTAAACGAATTATTATAAAGGATCATGTCATATAATCAAATGGATAATAAAATTTAAAAATTATCAATGATTTATTGTTTGAGGATTTATTTCTCAATGCTTGCTAGTTCCCATGCTAATCTAAAAATGTTATCGAAACATTTCCCTTCTCATTCCAATTCCATCAAATTAATTTTAAACCATATTTCTTTTGTAAAATTGTTTCCTTCTCACAAATATCTTGTCATCAGTCGTATCATATCACAATACGCCATTTTATAACAATTTAAATATCCCCCCACAAATCCCATTAATCATCTACCGACCTACCAACACACCCAAGTTTGAGTTGAATTCGATCAAACGCTATCCGATCGAACTCTCTCAAATTCAATCATTGTCTGTTACCCTGACGTTGTTCTACTGCTGATAATATATTTCTGAATAAAATTACTGGTTCGATTCTCTGTACCACCACAAATCAGACATAAGCCAAAAAATCAACCAACTTCTAGTTTAAATATATTTTGGTGCTCGAGGTGAGGTAAAATGTCGACCTCTCTAAGCAAATCTGCGCAACCAACAATCGAGAGAATTTGCAAACTTCTTGAGGATATCAAGAAGCTTGATGTTACGCCGCCAGATCAAAACCTGCCAATAGAAGAAGAACAACAACAATACGAATACAAAAAACGGTTTGTCAAGGATCAAAGTAAACGATTCGAATTGCATATCAATAAGTTAGAATCGATTAACCAAAAATGGCTGGAATTCATACAGCAATCTACAACAGTTTCGAAGAAAAGGGAAGAAGGAGAAAGGTATGAAAAAATGATCGACGATGAACAAGGTATTTTAAATTTAATATTAGTGGTAAAGAAGCCATTATTACCTTAACTTCATATTATGATGGCTTTGAATCAGCAATTCAACATATAAGTCCAAGAAATATCAAATCACCTTTACCAAGTTATTACTCAACAATAAACTTGCCGCAATTGCCACTACCAACCTTTAGTGGAAACCCAAAATTATGGCGTGAATTTTGGAATAGCTTTAATGCAGTCATCCATTCCCAGAATATACCAAATATTCAAAAACTCATTTACTTAATTTCATGCCTAAAGGGAGAAGCCTTGCAATCAGTAAGAGGCTATGACATTGCGCCAGAAAACTATGAGCTAATAAGACAGGTTTTGATGGAAAAGTTTGGCAAACCCATCACCGCAAAGAAATCTTGTACAATGAATTTTACGCTATCAAACGAAATGATAAGGAGTGGAAATCAACCATCGAAGCGATGGAAAGAATTCTGAGGCAATTAGAAGCAATAGGAGAGAACTTAGAACATTTTAAATAACTATTGAAAGCAGCTTGCCATTATGGATATTAGATAAGATCTATCAATTAAAAACAGATAGGGAAACCTGGACAGTTAATGATCTTCGACAATTTCTTATGAAATTGGTTCAGAGGAATAACGAAGTAAATAGGAGCCGAATCCCTAACAAGGAACCTGAGCCAAAACGAGTTCCACAAATTACTAAAGGGGAAACATCCGCCTTATTTACAAAACAATCCAAAGCATCAAAAGACTTTGATTCAACCACTAATCAAAAAGGGATTAGAAGACCTTGTGCATTTTGCAACAAGAATCATTGGGACAACGAATGTCCAGTTTATCCAACGCTTAAACAACGAATCGAATGTTTAAGAAAGTCTAACGCATGTACTAATTGTCTTCGAAAGGGACATGCAACAAGCGATTGCAATCAAAGGAGACGTACTTGTTTCTACTGCAAAGGTCAACACAGTACGGCGTTGTGCTACAAAAAATATGGTGCAAGCAGAGGTGAAGAAACAAATTCAGCCATTATTACGGATTCCATAAATCAACCAATCAACCATCAAGATAAGAAGGTCTTATTAATATGCAAAGAAGTTGGGGTAACGAATCCAAATCTAAAAGGAATTCAAGAAAAAGCTTTGGTATTATTTGAGCCAGGTTCACAATCATCCTTCATATATCAAAGATTAGCCAATCGCTTAAAATTGGATGGAACTATAAAGGAAGATTTGAAGCTTTTTTCCTTCGACAACCAACTTCCTAAATTCCATCAGACTATTAAAGTGAAAATCGGAGTAAAGACTCTAAAATCCGAGATTACAACTATTAATGCTTATGTGTTAGATTACTTAACGGACAAATTACAAATCATTGATTCTTCACACGATTTGACAAATATTCTACGTTAAAAACAGTTGAACGAAACCGAAGGATATTGGAAACAACCTGACATCATCATTGCAGTTGATTATTTCTTTGATTTCATGCCGCCAAACAAATTCCACAATATGGCATCTGGATTTCACTTACTTCATACAAAGGTTGGACCGATAATAACAGGTAAGGGATATATTAACATGGCTTGCGAACCTAATATCAATTCTTACAATTTAACAATTTCCAAAGCAGATATAGATCAATTTTGGAAGCTCGAATTACTAGGAATCCAAGAACAACAAAATGAAGATGATGACGAAAAAGCCCTGGAACAGTTCAAGAAATGTATTATTAAGAGAAACAACAGATATCAAGTTTGCTGGCCGTGGAAGGAGACAAAAGTCAATCTACAGGATAATTACGGTCTATGTCTTGGACGTCTAAAAACGCTAATAAAACGACTTCAAAATGATCAACTTCTGTTCAAACGTTACAACGAAATAATCAACGAATAACTAGAATCTAATATCATGGAGAAAGTAACCCTGGAAATGAATCAAGAAGATCTTATACATTACCTACCCCACCACGAAGTTGTAACTCCAGGTAAATCAACAACAAAGCTACGCATTGTTTACGACGCTTCAGCTCATCTTAAAGGAGCCAAGAGTTTGAATGAAATTCTATATCGTGGTCCTGTTACGCTACCTGACTTGGTAGGTGTTTTGCTTCGTTTCAGAATGATGAAAAACATGATAACAGCTGACATCGAAAAAGCTTTCTTGCAACTGGAATTACATCCAACTGAACGAAATTGTACTCGATTTCTATGGTTGAAAGATATTCTAGGAGATGCTACCCAAGAAAATCTGGCATGTTATCGATTCCAGAGAGTTCCATTTGGAGTAATAGCTTCCCCTTTTTTACTATCAGCAACACTCAACTATCATTTAGAAGTTTTTGGAAGTAAAACCGCCTTAGAAATTAGAAAAAATTTTTGTGTCGACAATGTTATACTGCCAGCAAATGAAACGCAAGAAGCATCTAAATTATACAAAGAGATGAAAGATATCTTCAACAATGCCTCAATGAATATACGAGAATTCCTTTCAAATGATAATGAATTCAACAAAAGTGTTCCCGAAGAAGACCGAGCAAAGGTAAGTAAAAAGAAAATTCTTGGTATTATTTGGAATCCAACTAAGGATTTGATCGAGATAAATCTGAGACCATGGAACAACCAAATTCCAACGAAAAGAACAATATTACAATTTGTTGCTTCACAATACGATCCATTAAGATTCTTAATTCCATCAATGTTAATGTTCAAAGTATTTCTACAAAATCTGTGGAAAAAGAAGATATCTTGGGATCAGTCGTTGGACGACGAGGATAATGAATCATGGAAAATCTATACTCGGCGATGGCCAACACAATCTATAGAGATTCCACGTATAGCAATCGATCATGCATGATTACAGCAGTTAGAACTTCATGTTTTCACCGACGCATCTCCATTGGCATATGCTGCTGCAGTCTATGCAAAACAAGGTGGGAAAACATCTTTGATTTTTGCAAAGTCACGTATAACACCTGTTAAAGGTTTGACAATACCTAAATCAGAATTGTTAGCAATTCTAATTGGAGTTCGTGCTACAGAATTCGTAATTAAACAATTGGAAATCAAAGATGTAAAAGTTACGCTATGGTCAGACTCACGATGCGCATTACATTGGGTGAAGAATCAATCACGACTTTTACCAAGATTTGTACAAAACCGAGTGGAAGAAATACGTAAGTCCAAATTCTCATATCGATATATTCCAAATATCTTCAATCCTGCCGATATAGCTACAAAGGGAAATATGAATCCAGTTCAACTATCAAAATTCGACCTTTGGTGGACTGGACCTGAATGGCTCAAAGATGAAGAAACAACATGGCCACAGTGGAAATATAATACTTATGAATACGAAGGAAGAACATATAACGATGACTATAGAAATGAAAATGAAATTCATATAGCAGCGACTATAACAAAATTCATAGAGAAGAGTCGCTTTCGATTAATTGATGCGACACGTTTTAGCAAGTGGATAAAACTACAACGAACGACTGCATGGGCACTAAAATTCATAAGGATCATATCGAAAGGAAAAATTATATGGTTGAACGAAAAGCCAAAGGAACAAGGATTAACATCCTCCGACCTAGCAGAAGCTACAAGGGCCCTGATCAAACAAGCTCAATCTGAAGGTATAAGTAAAGAAGAAATAACTAAATGGAATTTGTACTATAGCGTAAGAGATCATTATTAGAGGTGCCATACCCGAGTGGATAGTGTTATAAAAAACTTATATCCAAATGGCGTACTTCTAATTTCCCTTCCAAGGCATAATCCTATAACCCAACTTCTTATACAACATCAGCACGAAGATCTATGTCATGCAGGAGTGGCCTACACACTATCACAAATAAGAAGGAACTTTTGGATACCGAAAGGCAGAACAGAGGTTAAGCGAGTATTAAATAAATGCATGACATGCAGAAGATGGAATGCAAAACCATTCCACTTACCAGTCACGGCAAATCTACCAGAAACTCGAATTCAACGCACGCGAACTTTCGAAAATGTAGGATTAGATTATCTGGGTCCTCTTTCTATAAAAATTGAAAGTGGACTAACTAAAAGATGGGTAGCTTTATTCACATGTTTCACGACTAGAGCTGTACATCTCGAGATGGTAGATAACCTGTCAGCCGAAAGCTTTATGCACGTTCTGAGAAGATTCAGTGCTCGACGAGGATATCCTAAATTAATTCTGACTGATAATGCCGGCCAATTTCAGCTAGTCTTTAAGACTATCACCAAACATACCACACAACTAAAGGAATTTCTAGCAATCAAACGAATTATTTGGAGAAGTACAACACCAAGAGCTCCATGGAGTGGTGGAGTTTACGAACGATTAATTGGTTTAACAAAAAACGCAATGAGAAAATCGATAGGAAGAAGATTATTATGGCAGAAAGAATTAATAACACTTATCGCTGAAATAGAAGGTATATTAAATACTTGTCCGCTAACGTATGTAAACTTTGATGATTATGTAGCTATACGACCGATTGATTTCATTTCACCAAATGCTTCTGTAGTAACTCAAATATTTACCGAGGAAGATCAAGAAGAATATACTCCTTATAGAATGAGTACTCAAGAGAAATTAGTTAAATATTGGATAAATACAAATAAGGCATTAGATACATTTTGGAAGATATGGAAAGAAGAATATCTAACCAGTCTACGAGAACGAACTCAAAGACATCACCCTTCTCCCAAAAGGGTAGAAAATAGAGAGCCAAGAGAACAAGAAATCGTATTAGTTAACGAACCAGAGATTCCCCGTGGTATATGGAAAATTGCAAAAATAAAGGAGATCAAAAGAGGAAGAGACGGGGAAGTAAGAAACGTTATAATAGAAATGCCACATGGAAAACTACTTAATCGGCCAGTAAATATGCTATATCCTCTCGAAGTCGATAATAATGAAGATCCAAAACTTCAATCTTCAACTAGAGAAAACTCAATTCAAGAATCAGAATTAGAAGAACCTATAGCCGCAAGGACGAGAAGTGCTACGAAAAGCCGAAGTCAAATGCTAACGAGATCTCAGCCGGTAACATATTGTTTAATTTTAATGGCACTGATCCTCTTAGCATCAACTCAAGCAACAACAATGAAGAATTGTAAACGGATATCAGCTATGTCATCTTATTTTTGTACAAATTTAAACAATCAAGAGGAATTGAATGGAACGCCGTTAAAACAAACCTCATCGAATAAATTAGAAACAAACAACAATATACAATATTCTAACGGTTGGACAGGAATCAAATGTCAATCGACTGACAGTTTTATCCTGATGAAAGGAGCGATATTTTTCTATGACGGTAATGGAATTTTAACAGATCTTGACAATGCTGGGAATTGTAACGCACAGAGTGGCAAGTGTATAACAAGCACGAGTATTGTTCTTTGGAACAATACTGAAATAACAAAAAAATGCTTGTATAAAAGAATTGGGAAATTTAAGGCGGAAATATCCGACAACCATGTTATAATAGATAAACTACAAACCTCATCCACCTTTAAGAAAGATGAAAGGATAAGGGACACAAATTGTAATTTTTCTAAACCTTATCTAATGAATGGTGATATTATAATCGACAAAGGAGTCGACAGTTCACAAATACAGAATTCAATGAATTCCAAACCGAAGGATCAGTTGATCATGACGGAATTAAACGACGAAAACTTCCAAGTTAAGCAACAATTAGCTAAGACACAGGAACGATGTTGTGAAAACAGAAATAACTTCTTACTTTTAATTGGATGGTTGTCAATTAGCAACCCAACCCTAGCAGCTAAATTATTATTACAAAGAAGTGATATCATCGCCAAAAGAATTGAGAATAAGTTATCAGTAGCACCTTGCAATTCTAATAGATCTAATTGGAAGACTGTCAAATTCGAGGCAGGAGTACTTAGCAAATTTGAAATTGAGAGAATTAATGCAGAATTAGAAATATTGGCCCAAAGACACGAAATTATCAACCAACCAATTGATCACCCAAAATTAGAATCTCTTTGGACAGAGATAGATCAACTGGGAGGAGAATTAGTCGAACAATTAACAGTACAAATTGATAATACAATCGAGACAATAGAAGAAGAATTAGCACAAGTGGTGCTACACTGGAAATTAATTACTGCTGTTGTAATTATTTCTGTAGTCTTAATTATATTAATTATTATTGAATTAAAATTTGACATAATTCATTCTATTTTGCGTCCCTTATGAACTAAAAAATCAAACCGAGAGGAGAATATTTCTATGAGTATAATACAATTTCCCTCGGATAAAACTGAAATTCAAACCCCTTCTAAATTACAACCTACTCTTTGTTACAATTCTATTTTTTTCCTTTTAAACGTTTGCAATCTCCCCTCCCTCGTGAATATCGGGAAGTCCGAAATTCATTCTTGACTAAACCAATTATTATAAAGGATTATGTCATATAAACAAATGGGTAATAAAATTTAAAAATTATTAATGATTTATTGTCTGAGGATTTATTTCTCAATGCTTGCTAATTCCCATGCTAATCTAAAAATGTTATCTAAACATTTCCGTTCCATTTCCTTCTCATTCTAATTTCATCAAATTAATTTTATCTAATGCTTAATCTTAATTATGTATTCGTTCCCACCATACATTCGTTAAGCTTTATCACCATATTCCTTTTGTAAAATTGTTTCCTTCTCACAAATATCTTGTTATCAATCGTATCATATCACAACACGCCCATTTTATAACAATTTAAATACCCCCCACAAATCCCATTAATCACCTATCGACCTACCAACACATTCAAGTTTGAGTTTAATCCGATCAAAAGCTTCCGATCGAACTCTCTCAAATTCAATCATTGTCTGTTACCCTGACGTTGTTCTACTGCTGATAATATATTTCTGAATTAAATTACTGATTCGATTCTCTGTACCATCAGAAATCAGACATCACCCAGAAAATCAACCAACTTCCCCTTCAAAGCGAATGAAGAACCACAAAGTTGTGCGACAACTTTATACATTATTTTTATTTTGTGTAATTTTATGCTCTTTCATTGTACAAAATTGAGACAATATTTGCACTGCTTAATTTAGTTATCTATCTAGATGACATCTAGAAAAAATTTGATGAACTGAATTTTCCTAGAGAATTGTAATTTTTGCAACTACAAAACTGCATAATATATTTGCTGAATTCGAAGAAAATTTTGAATTTCTTGAGGTTGTTGAGGAACGGTGGGTGGAACGATATTATTTGACATTTTAATGGGTGATATATACAGTTATGGATTCAGTTTCATTAGAAAATAAAGCAAAATCACATAATATTCAAACAAATTCTTGTGCAAAGGAGAAAAACGAAAAAAAGCTCTGTAAATGATCAGAGGTGAGAAAAAAGGAGAATTATTTTGGATAAAATCCTTTTATGAAATTTATGGAGAAACTAACTGTGTCTAAACTTTATTAAATGTATTGTTTTCATTTAGAAAAAAGTAAAAAGCTGAAATGGAGCGCTGTGTGGAAAGAACAGAAAAATAGAACTTTTCCTTCATCTAAAGTTTGTTAGATGAAATGAGTTCGGATTTTAAATTTGGATTTGTAGAAACTAATTTTTTGGATGGAAGTAGGATATTTTTTGATTTTCAAACAAAAATCAATATGTTTGGAGAAAGAGTCAAGTTTGAAAACTGTTAGACTACAAAATGAAGAAATATCGAAAAGAAGAGAAATTGAGTAGCATCCTTATGTTTCTTATAGTTAATTAAAAGTAATTATTGCTTGAAGGAAATCATGAAAAATTTAGAAAATAAATGATTGCCGAAAATCACTATCAACTTGATGCCTATATATAAATTTATTCTGAACTGTGAAAATATACCTACAATTAATATATACCAAAAATTCTTTTTATGGATACTGTAATTTTGCTTAGAGCATTATATAATTTCACATATTCTTGAAAATATAAATTATTGGTTGATTATCTTTAGGTTTACTCTACAAAACGTTTTACAAAAAGTAAGCAATAAAAGAAGAAAAATTTCATTAGCTTCTCTAAATTTCCACGTATAAATGAGCGTAATTTATCTATTTCATCATATTATTCAATTCTAATTTAAAATCATATCCTAATTTTTTTCTCAACCTCTCTATCATTGCCGTTATTCATTATCTTTGAGGAATGATTGTTAGATGAATACCAAATTTCGTTTATTTCACAAAACTAATCTTCACTACCACTGCTATAATCAGCACAAATATTTCCATGTTATAATTTATGCATATTTCGAGAGAATTATGATGGAATTTGAAATATATTGCGCAATAGAAAATAATAAATTAATGTGAAGAAAATGATACTACTGATATATGGAAAGTAACAATCAAAAACTTCATTTCAAAAGAAGAAAAAAGAGAAATTTCATTTTACTTTTCGTTCTTCTCTACTATGCTACATAATTTTATTTATTTCTCGTTAGACATTACAAGATCCATGCTTATTGCCCAATTTACCGAATGCATTATTTTTGAAGGAACCAAAACCGCGTCGAATACCGTAATCCATCGATTTTGTCCGACTAACACTTTTCTTCACTGGATTTAATGGTAATGTATCGTAATGCGGTCCATATCCAGAGCTACCATTGGATGATGATGCAGAACTTGTTTCGGAACTAAATTAGCTAGAGTTTTTTTCTTCTTAATATTTCAGAAAACTTCAATAATTCTACATATTATGATTATTGGAAATCAACCATGAGGAAGAAGTTGAATAATTGACGAAGTATTGTTTAAATACACCTATTACTTAAATAATTTTTGAGGTGCAAATGAAATCAACTAAACGGATCAACTCCCATCAAATTAGTAAATTATTTTGAACGTAATAATTTAGAATCCATTAAAGAAGTAAAACTAAGCAACTGAAATAAATGATAAAAGGTATTTAGTGACATCATAACCAAATAAAATGCAACAGTTGAACAAATTATAAAATATACCACAGTCAATCATTCATATTCAACTAATTAGTAGATTGGACTAACTGACTATAGATATTGTGGTAATTAAACACAGCCGGATAAAATCTAAATAATAAAACTTACACAAAAGTAATGCTATATATTGACCAAGTCAAATAACTGCCGAAGATGAATTGTACTAAATGATCATACAGTATTTCATAATAGCTGATTAAATATTGAAATCTTAACCTAAAATCTGAATGATTTTAACAATAATTAATTTATGACTTACTTTGATGAAATAAGTAATTCACTTTGCCCATCACTACAACTATCCCTTCGAGTTGGTATATCTTCGTACAGTCGTGGTGTTGACCCAATTGCTTTTGTAGCTGACAATAAGACAGTCGAACTGTTATAGTGAATTGGCGATTTCTGCAAATTATACTAAAATTAAAAAGATTGTGTATTCAGTACTTTGAAATAAATGAGAAAAAGTAAAAGAAAAAAGAAAAAATTGATGATTATGGATTCTAATATTATTATTGCAATAGTTCAGAGGAAATTCAATGCAATATATATATATATATATATATATATATATATATATATATATATATATATATATATATATTACAAAGTATTACAAAAATTAACAAAGTATTACAAAAATTTTCTCACTGTATATGATCAACTAATCAGTTTTATGAGAAAATATCTATGATATTAGACTATTTAACTAATCATTTCAAAATAGTATATTGCAAGCATTTAACATCATAAAAGTATTTAAGAATCAAAAAAAAAAGTGCATGACTGTATATAATATATGCAGTGATTAATTTTTGCTATTTAATTTTTTAGAAATTTCCATTTAAATAAGAGAAAATTATGTAAGCTATAATAATGCCAAACCTTTTCTTCGCTACTTTTGCTTTGTTTGATCAACTTATAGATGAGAATGAAAATGATAACACCGATAAGGATAAATCCGGTTAAGCAAAGTCCGTACAGCATTGTATTCATTTGTGAAGTTGATGATAATGATGTGGAAGAAGATGATGAATCGTTGCCATCCAGTAATACTGATTGAAGTTGGCCCTCGCCAAAGGACCGCCATTCTACATCTATATTATCTCTTCATTTTGTTATCAAATTCAAAATCTTAGTTTAATTAAAATCAACAGAACGATATAACAGTCTTCAATATTACATTTAAATTAATATGAAAAAAAAAAAAACAAACAAACAAAAAGCTGAATAAAATTTGAATAGCTCTGTGAACATTACAAATATAATTTTATACTTTAATATAATATCTGAATAACATATACAATATATGATGATGATACTGTGAAAAGATTTTATCCTGATCGTTGATTGCGAACAAATACACCAAAAAATAGTCTTCATTTCATAAATTTCTTTATATCATATTAAATAAAATAAATTAAAATTTAAAAATTAAAAAAAAGAACCTTTGCAAATTGGGCAACAATGTCCTGGTATTTGAATGGATTCATTACATTTTGCGCATTGTTGCTCCTTACATATTGTCCCACCACCTGCTTGACACGTACAGTTACGACATGGACCATCACGCCATTCTTCGTTGACGCTATATACATTATTTCCATAACTGCATACTGCACCAGAGGATAGCACATCTGAACAAAATAAGAATTATCAAAAATTTGAATTATATTTTTACGATTTCATTATTCTTGAAATAAATTCTGCTAAAAAGAATTTCAAAATTGTATTAATTGTAAAATTCAAATTCACGTCAAATTTTTTGATATAATTCATTCTCAAAATCATTAAAATATTTAATTTATTTGAATACAACTATCATTGAATTTATATGCAATTACTACATTGTTTTTTTTCGTTTTTTTTCTTTTTCGTAAAACAATAATAGAAATAGAGGTAAATTGATAGACCAGAACAAACGGGACAACATCTTCCTTTAATTGTTAGTGGCATTCCTCGACAATCTGTCAACTGTCGACATTTCTCCTCAAAGCACTCAATTTTTGCTTCATCATCAATTGCGACACATCTAAATATTCAAAATAGACAATGATACAATATGGAAGAATAAAAAAAATTTTATTCTTTTATCAAATATATTTAATTTGCTACTACGCAATTGTTAGTTTTCAGTTTATTTGCTTAAATAGTTGTCGTATACAATCTTAAGCGAAATTTAAAAAAAATTTAATACAGTCCATCAATTGCAAAATATCGGTATTTGCATATAATATGGCATACTTGCACGAGGTGCACTCATCTGTCCTCCAACTTGATCCAGCAACATGTACAACATAATTATTATCTGTGCATACCACTCTACCGATATTCGGTAACGCTATTCCCGAAACTGTTGATGATTTCGTTTCTTCTGGACATCTGGAACAAGTTTTCCGCTTACAAACTGCTCAACAGTATTCTTCGATGAAGGTTGGAATTTTAAAGCTTAAAAAATTTTACTGCTCAATATGTCATATATATGATTATCAATTTATCTAAATTTAAATTTTCTATATCATCATATTCCATTTATAAATACAACTATCAACTAATAAATGATCGAATTTTTTGAATAATAGCTGAATTAAATGATTGATATTTGATGAATTATAAAATATTGGCTAAGGTTAATTATGAAATAAATTATTTTAGAAAAATAAAATTAAGAGGAAAAAGAAAGCTATAAACATACTTGGGACAACATTGATTTCTTTCATCAAAAACAGGCATTGAACAAGCAATTGGTGGACATTCGACCACACGACATAAGACATTACCTACGCGACAGGTACATGACGTACAGGGAGCTAATTGCCACGTTTCTCCGTCAACAAACAATCGTCCAGCACTTTGACATACTGTATGCTCATGCTTCGATAGTTCCATCGATGGTTTCAAATCACAACTTGCACAGCAAGCATCTTTAAATATCACACTTTATTTTTTTTTTTAAATTTCATTTTAACTTACACTTATTGTTCCGCACGTTATAACAATACATTAGAGCAACAAAATTCTCCTTCCTAATGTTTCAGCAAGTTTTGACATCTTTTTTACGTTTGTTTATTAAAATATTTTCTAATTCATAAAAAAAAAAAAAAAATAAATGCACCCATTTTCCTGCAGTGTACAGGTATAAATGTAAGCGTAACATAAATATAAATGTAATATTTAAAATTCACATACCTTCCCTTTTTTTCCAATGTTCAACTGGACATGATTCATTTCTTTCTGGACATGAAATTAGTGAGCAAAATTCCTTAAAAAGAAAAAGAAAAGGAAAAGAAAGAAGAAAGAAAAATAATTTTAATTAAATCAAAAATTATAAAAAGTGATGTAAAAAACATACGTAGAAATATATTGAACCTGAATAAACAAACAAAAAAATTTGGTTTGTTAAATTTTCATTTCAATTTTTCTTTTATTTAAGTGGAAGAAGAGAAAAAAAAAAAACGAAAATTTGAATTAACTAACATGTTTTTGCTCACAAAAACAATGTCGACAACCATCATTCCACCATTCACCACTATCACGTTCATATAATTTACCCGTTTGTGTACTAAATGAGTAACATTTATCCCAACCATCATGCTCTTTTTTCATTGATAATAATTTAGCATCAATTCGACTCATTGCTGAAAAGAAAAAGAAAATTGTTAAAATTAATTATTTGCTTAAATTTCTGCAATTTTGTTGATTTAAATGTTAAATTTTTTAATTAATATTAGAATTTTTTTTTTTATAGCATTATTAATTTGATAATATGTTAAGGAAAAAAATTCAATAACAAATTAGAAGTTTTTAATATTTAATGCAGTTGCATTACAGATTAAATAAATAAATAATATTTTAATTTTAGTTATAATATGAAAATGAAGAAAAAAAAAATGACAAATATACCTCGACATTTACATACTGGACAACCATTATTGTTACTCTCGAAACCATATAAGCAATGTTTATAACACTGATGAAGCGGTGGACATTTAGCGCATTTGCATACAGCACAACTTTTCGCATCACGCAAATAGCCATGAGCACAAATTCTGTAAATATAAATTTTTGATAAACATTAGAGTTAAGAAGGAAAACAAAAATATGTGTAATTTTTCTGTTAACTATAAATAAACTATGATTAAATGATATTTATATGGAAGGATAAATTTTCAATTTTTCATATATCTGATATGAAGAAATTAATTATCATATGAAAATTTTGTCCTTAAACATTCATTAATCAAATGCTTGGGAATGTAATTGGAGAAATTATTTACTTACTTATCACAGTTAACATCACTGAGTTCTCGACAACTGTTACTAATTACGTTCTGTACAGGTGCGCATTTGCATTGGAAGCAACCATTTGAATCACGTAATAGGCCATTTTCACATCGTAATGGACAATGTTCCAATGATGGACAAATTGCTGGATTTACTATTACTGTTGGCTCTAAAAATATTTCATGTCTATTTATTTTGACCAGTCATATTTTATTTTCTGTGATTCAAAATTGAAATGAATCAAATAGAAATGAATGAAAAATTATGAATAAAATTGCTCGTTTTTTTTTTTCAAGGCAAACAATTTATTAATTTATAAAAAAAAAAAAAAATGAGGAAAATAAAAGAAAGAAATTTTCAGTTATTTTAAAAGATTAATCAAATAGCAAATTAACCGTCACAAATGGGACAACATTGGCCAGGGATTTTTCTTGGATTATCGCATTCCACTTGACACATATGTTTTTGACAATAATGTACACCATCTGGACCACAAGAGCAACTGAATTAAATTAAACTAAATAATATTAGTTAATAAATATTTGATAGGTAAACAAGTTTCACTTCTGGGTAAAAATAAGATGTGGAAATTAGAAGAATTTAGCAGATAATTGAATTGCAATATTATATTATCACTCTCATTAAACCAAACATAATCAATTCAAAAAATGATTTATTTTTTTTTTTTTTTTTAAGAAATAAAATGCAAAATAAGATGATATCAAAATCTTTGACCGTTTTCTTTCCTTTTATTTTGTCTGAAATTTTAATTTAAAAAGGAAATGTTTATAGAATAATTAACCTTGTACAATCATCTTTTTGCCATGTTTCATTTCGTTTATGCTTTTCACCATCAGCTTGGCAGCCAAGGCATACTGGGCAACATTCATTTTCCGGTATAGCTACCCAAGTACAATGTGCTAAAAATAAAAATTGCCTAAAATTCAAATACAAAAATTAGGATATTTAAATTTTCGGCAATGATTTTGCCACATTTTACAATGAATGAAAACAAAAAGATCATTATACGTATTAAAAAAGACAAAAAATAAAAATATTCTGAATAAAAAGAATCCAATTAAAATCTGAATTTGAAATTGAATTGTATAAATTCTAGGATGACTGACAACATTCGTTACTCATTTATGCATATATTTATGCACTTAGAAATATTGTATTAACTTCATTTGTTTACTTATTTATTTTTATTAATTTTATTCATACATCCATTCTTCATTACGGATTTGTAATAATTTTATTGAAGCTGTTCGCTGTCAAACACTAAATATTTAGTCCTATTGTAAATATAATCAGTTAGTGATATCGATAAATGATAAGTAGTAATAAAGCCATTTATATTTCTTCATTTTCCTATTGAAATAAAGACAGTATTGCTTCATTCTTGTAGGTTATTTCAAAATTTTAAATCCAAAAATGTTTGTAGTTTCAATTCTAAAATAATTGCACTTTAAAAATTTTAAAAATTATAATTCACAACACTGGTTTTTTTTTCTTCTTTTTTTTCCAAATCAATTACAATTTTATTCAATTTGAGAGAAATTGATGATTAATATAAAAGTAATTTTAATGGGAATTAGAAAATCATTTTATTTTCGATTTCTTAATTATTTAAAAAACTCACATGGAGGACTGGCACAGGTCATTTTACTGCATAATGCAATGCCACCTTTACATTTACACTGTTCACAACTACTTGTATGCCATTGTTCACCGTCATCATATATTTCACCATTGTATGGACATCGTTTACCATCAGCACTTACCATATCATCACCATCTTCACAGGTAAATCGATCACAACATCGCCCAGGTGTTCCATCACCTTTAAATTTTAATTCAATTCTTTCTTAATTCTAGGTAAATCTAATTACTTTTATGTATTTTTTTTTTTTATAAAGTACGTATAGAGTCTATAACAATATTTAAATTACAAAATGAAGTTTCAATATTTTTTTGAACATAATTTCATCCCTTTCACATTTAATCATTAATTCTTCCTTCAATTGAAAATTGTTCAAATTTCAAAATCAATTCACTCAAATATGTCAAATCCCATTGCAACATAATAGCTATATTTTTTTTTCCTAATTCTACACTCAATCCATATATAATAATGAAAAAAATCTAATTAGTACTTATTGTCTTACATTCACAAATTGCTGTACACTTTTAACAAAGGATACAATTTTAGCAGCTTACATTATTTTTAGGTATTATTCTCAATTAATATGATAATAATTACTTCTGTGCATAGAATTTATACTGAGCTCACTTAAAAATAAAACAAAAAAAAAAAAATTATCATTCTATCATTAAAATGGATATTTCAAATTTAAGCATTGCTAACATTCTTTTTCGAACTAATTAGATAACAAAATAATGTTTTTCATTCATTAAGATAAATGATACCTTTCTGTAAAATCTTCACCTTTTGACCTTCCGGACATGATGCCGGCATACAAATTGATGCGCGACATCGACATCTGCAACATTTGCTATAGTTTAAAATTTTAATTTTAAAAATATGAATAAATTCTTTTGAAAACTTTTCCGTTTTATTTCAAAAATTTGGAAAAAATCGTCGACAAAAATTGAAAAAATTTGAAGTTAATGAAGAAAAATTTGAATTTAATAAAACGTTACCATTAATGACATTTCAAATATCAAATATTGATACTGTTTGTTTACGGAGTGATTCCTTCTATTTTATAATTTATTAAAAATTATTTAACTTAATTTAATTAAATACCATTTTATTGTATCTTATATTACCTTAACCTTTTCCTATACACCTATCAGACTTTTTCATTGATTTCCATTTGTAAATTTAACTGTAATAAATAAATAAATAAATAAGCAAACAAAAACATATTGCAAAGACATGGAAAACGAAGAATTTACTCAGGACTAATTGGACAGCAAGTTCCAGCTGGTACATAACTAGCAGTTCGAATACTATCATCAGGACATTCTTCTTCGTTATAATCCAAAAAATGATGATCACAATGTACATTCTCGCATCGTAATTCTATAAAAAAAATGGGAAACAAAATGAAAGAAAGAAATGGATTAGTTTTTTAGAAATTCACTAATCATCAATTTGTAATTTATTATTTCATTTGTTTTGAATTGATAATTGATTTATTTATTGAATGAATTATTAGATATTACCTGGTTGTTTGCATTCAAAAATATCACAACAATGACCTGGTTCATTGATACCTTTTTTTACAAGAACTCGTTCAAGACCTTTTTCACATACAGGTACCAATGGATAACATTTCTGAAACATGACAGCTATTATTAATAATGCTTTTAAGCTGAAAAAAAAATTAATATTTTCTAAAATTTGCTAACTTTAAAGTATGCTTTTTCTAATTGTATCATTTAATTTAATTTAAATATACGTAAATCAATACGATTTCACTGATACAACTTATTGTTAGCAATCATTTTTCCCTGTGTTACTTACTTTTTGTTGTTTGAAATAATAACATAAATAATTGAGTAAAACGATTGATGTTACGGATTTTTTTCAATGATATCTCTCAAAAGTTTCAATGATAATGAAATGTATGCTAATATTAAAAATTCTCACGTTTCAATTTTTAACTTTTTTACTTGTTCATCGATTAATTTACTAACATAAAACTTATTTATTCACTTTTTTCTCGTTTTTTTCCTCCCATTCTTTTTTATTTTACTTTATTTTACTTCTTGAAGGGGGGGATGGGGAAGAAAAATCAACCTGTATATCACAATGACATTCTCCAGGTGGTGCGCAACATTCGCCGGGTGGCGGTGGTGGTATTACTAACCGAGAATCTTCTGGGCATTTATGCAAATATACCATATCACATTTCGCTTTCAAACAGTTCTCCGGCCACATGTCTGTAATGAAAAAGCATTTCAAAGTTTCGAAAATAAATTTTTTATTGGACCAGAAAAGGATATCATAACTACAATTGCAAAATATTCGTAGTGTACAACGAATTCAAACGATACTAATGTTGTATATTTACATATCAGGATAGAAAAAATGTAATTCGAGGAAATCTAGAAATGCGAAAGTTAATTTGATTCAAAATAGAATTGTATACAGCACAAAGCAAGTAAGGATAATAAGTAAACATTGGCGTAACAATGAATAAGTAATATATTACATTAATAAATAGGTAATTTAATTCGTACTAGATAATGAAAAGAGTAATCATCTAGCACTTAAATCAATTATATTTTCCACTTTTTTTTTCTTTCCAAACCAAAAACTCAAATCATAGTTTAACTTTTATCCGATAAGTTAGAAGATAACATAATGCAACCTTATATTAAACTCAAGCTTACGGAATAGTTTGATAAAATCAAGTATTTAATAATACGGATAATTTGCTAAGTAATAATGATCAAACTATTACTGATTTAGTTCGTTTGAATTTTACTCACCCCAACTAATAATCATAATCTTTGGGTATAGAATTATCTTGTAAAAAAAAGCTTTTAAACAAATATTTCAATTATTCTTCGTTTATTTTATATCTCTTACTGATACCTTAAGATAAAAAAAATAAAACTTTTTTTTTTTCAACTGGAAAATTGCAAACCAATAATTCGAAATGTCCATAATAAATTATACTTCCTTATTCCTTAATCTTTAATCATTTTAAAACCGATAAGAAGTACCCTTAAAAGTATAGGGAAAAAAAAAAACAAAAAAATTTGCTTAAAAATTGCTATGTAATTTATATTCTTTCTTCACTAATAATGTTTATCATTTATCATCAATTATCTGATGGTAGTTTTTTTTTTTTTTTCCTTCTAAGATTTACAAAAAGGAAAAAAAAAGCACTGTAAAATTTCACAAAATTAATTTAATGAATAAATGAAAGGTATTTCTTCCAAAAATATTTGAAAAAAAAAATATGTAAAAAAAGTATGTTATGCAAAATTTTGAAAAAATCATTTCAATAAAAACATCCGTATATTGGAGTTGACTCATCATGAATGGATGGACGGATTTTTTTTTTTTTTTTTTTTTAAAAAAGTTAAAAATTGATGAGAAAGAGTTTTAGTTCTATGAGGAGGAAAAAGTAAGAAGAATGATTCGAATTTATATATTTATTTATTTTCTTTCTTTTTTTTTAATAAATGGCACTTCCTTCAAATCTTTTGTTATTTTTCCTTTTTTTCCACCCCATTAAATGGTAGTAATAAATTCATAAATTTATTCGATGGAAAAATTAATGATTTTTTACATTTAATTAGAAAAAATTTCAATCTGTCCCATTTCTTCATTTTTCTTTTTTCAAATTTTAGCATAACTACAACCAATAAATTATAAATCAGAATGTTGTATTACAGAATAGTTCTGTGCAAAAAAAAAAAAAAAAAAAAAAAAAATTAATGTTAAAATTTGAAAAATAAATTGGTAATAATTCAAGAATGTATCTAAATTGGATTGTGATAGAATGGAAGAAATATATACTTATATTTTTTTTGTAATAACTATTTTGACTTTTTAATTCATATTTTTTATTACATATACATATATAATAGGAAATATGAATTGAAATAAAAAATAGCTCATACAAAAAAAAAAATTTACTATTTTACAAATGAAAATCAAATCATCATCATTCTGTTCAAGAATTAATCTAACAGGGATAAAAAATGGAGACGAAAAGAGAGAGGAAGTGAGAGAGAGAGAATAAAAAAAAAAAAAAAAAAAAGAAAACGGGAAAGCAAAAAGCATGAAAAGGTATGAAAAATGAAAATATGCATTAAATATTTATATATTGATGGTTGTTATCAAAATCACTATTATTTGATCAAAAGATTTAAACCAATAAAACATATATACACACACATATACACACACATAAATACACACACACACACACACACACACACATACACACACACACACGCACACAACAAACACATTTTTTAAAATTGTTTTTTTTTTTTTTTAGTATTATATCAATTTTTTTTTTTTGTGTTTTTAATATTGACAGATACGTTATATTGGATAAATTAATCTATCGATGTGTTATTATGTTTACGAATAATTATAATTATAATGATAATAAATGAAAATTATGATAGAAGATAATTGTAATACAAGAAAATGATCTGATAATGAGAAATTTTAAACACAAAAAATATCATTTTTTGCTAATAATAATTGAAAGGATTTGGAAAAAAAAATTTTTTTTTAACAGTCACTAAAAATACTTTCGTTGGTTAATCATTAAAAGGTAAATTATTTGGATGAATTTCTAAAATTTGAAACATTTTCAACGCAAAATATAACAAAAATTGAAAGATGCTGAATGCAAGCACGCTAAAAAGAAAGCATTTTTCCTATGTTTTTAGTTCGAATTAGAATAGTTAACTTCAACGACATTAATTGATAAATATAGGAAAAAGTGATAACTCAAAAAGTAAAAATTCATCGATCCGTAGAAAATTTCTATTTGCTTATGGCACTGTTCATATTTTAACAGACTTAATTTTATTTGCAAAGTATTTGCAAATTCTTACAATTTTGCTTTGTTATAGCCGGCTAAATTAATTTTGAAATATTTTTACATTTGTGACAGACTAGAAATGTCCCAATGATCATGTACTACTTTTAATTACCAACCCAATTACTTTGTCATTAAAAATGCAAAAATTCCAATTTTGATAAATAATAATATTTTATAAAGAAAGGAAAAATTTAGTTAGATGAGGTAGTTCAGATGGCTAAAAGTTTGAGGTATTTGAAATAGCTAAAATAAAATCATATCATCAATAGCTGAAACATTAACAATTGCAATTCAAAAAATTGCAAAGTTAGCAAAAGATTAGAAATGTTAGAAAGGAATAAAGTTAATAATTTATTGAACAAAGTTGATTACATCATTATTTCCTTTTTTATCCATCATCTATCATCATCTATCATTATCATCATTATGCCATCATCATTATCATCACTTGCTATCATCATTATCTGTTATCAATGCATTTTCAAATGATTATCTTCGCTATATTCCAAAATTATTTTGTTTTAATCCTTACAAACCATCTTTTTGCTTTCTACATATCCTTTCCAGATACTATCTTCCAATGCAGGCACAATATTCTTATCATTGAGAATTCTTCAAATATTTGCATTTATCTCTGAATTTTTATATTTCATAGTTCAAATTAAAAAAAAAAATTGTTTCATATGAATAATTGATTAGTAAATCGATATAGTCAGGTAATGTAAACAATACAGACGGACGGACAGACACATACACACATATATATATATATATAGTTGCTAACTAGTCCAATTATCAAATTATTAAAATTAATTAGTGAAAGGAAATAAGCATATCGGTCGTAGTCAAAATATTTACTTCTAAAAAAAGTCAATGATACCAGCCGTCTAATCATTTCATCGCATTTGTCAATCAAATTAAGTTGTCGATGATAACTTGAAACATTTACATCAATTAATTTTAATTGTTTATTTTCCAAAAAATTTGTCACAATTGTATAAAATTTTTGCAATACTTATAAAATTTATAAGAAGATGTCCTGAAATTTACCGATCCATACTTACCTAAATTTCATAATTGCATATTGACGAATATTTTAGGTAGTAAGTTTTAATTTATTTCTCAAATATTTGATTAACAAATATTTCGTATAATTTTTCTCTCGATTAATTGCATTGTAAAACTAAATTAAGATTCGACTGAAAATTTTCCTATCTTTAGTTCATCTTTTTTTCTTACTATCATTTTCTTTTCTTTTCACATATAAAATGATTAATTCAGGCAAAAGTTAAATTATTTAATTTTAAGTTAATCTTACAAACAAGAAACTCTGCTTGTTAGTTTGATCATAATAGCTATTTAGCGTTTGTTATTTGAAATTTCTTCCATTCATTTGTGACATATGACATAAAAGTTTAAAGATTCCTAGGTTATCTTATCATTTCAATGTATAGAAGTATTTTCACCAAATCTAAATATTAGTTGGACTAATGATATAATAAATTGGTTCAATTGATTCATATTGTTTTTTCAACGCGGAAAATCGGTTAAATTTGAAATTTTTTTCTTTTTTTTTTTTTCGAAAATATATTCTACCATTTCGAATATACATTTCTGATACAGCCAATTCTACACCATAATAAGGTGTAACAAATTGATCTAATCAATATGAATGCACAAGCATACGAACAAATAGATTAGATAAATTAACAAATAATCAGTTTAAAAAGAAAAACAGAAGAGAAATAATTCGTTTGGAGATTCGTATTTATTTCTGTATTTTCCGAAATGACTAAAATTCTAAATTTTATACTATATCATAGAATAAACATAACTATAAAACCGAATGAATGTATTATTTTATCTTATAAGAAAAAATTTAATTCATTTTAATTTCAAATCGAATAAAACAATAGCAAGAAAATATTATATTCTGACATGTCACACAAAATAAATGAATACGACTTTTGCAATTTCTTCTGTTCCTCATCTTTTTCCAACTTTTTCTCATCTTCTAAAATTTAAGGTAAGACAATTTGACAAGAGCTTTGGGCTAAAAGAAAAATAATTAAATAAAGGAATGAAATCAATAGTGTCATAATTTATCCTTCGAAAAAAAAAAAAAGGAATGGAAATTTCATTTTGTTATTATAACTGCTATTATCATTACGATTATTAGTATCATTGTTCTTATCATTGGGCATGATACTGCTACTATTATTATTATTTTTGTTATTGTTATTTAGTACTGTTCCAATTTTATCACTATCATTGTTAAGTTAATTACTGCTATTGATCAAAGTATAACCCATCTAACCTATATTACTTCAGCGTCAATATAATAATATTTCAAAAAACACAAAAAAAGAGAAAATTTTAGCGCAATGAAAAATGTGCACAGATTTAAATTTCAATAATTTTCCAACAGACTTAAATGGCATTATTGCCACTTATCATTCGCATATAAGAAATTGAATATTTCAATATTCGATTAATCGACAAATAAAAAGAAAATTTCGCTTTTTTTTGCGCGAAAAAAAAAAAGATTAAATTACCGCTGGTTAATACAACACATTCAATTACTAGAAAATGTTGAAGAATAATTTTTAATAATAACCTTTTTAGCAAGTTTAATTTCAGTAATTGAGTCCTTTGAACTTTCTCTTACTACTAATTATCTACCTAACTATTGTTATATTTTACGATTGCTACGAAATGTTACTACTACTTTATATCTATTCTAGTACTCAATCATTGTTGACATAACATACGATAAAAACATTTTTTTTCTCTCCCTCTCTCTCTCTTCTTTCAAAAATAAAGTTTTTAATATCAAATTACTTGTAGCTAATCTGAAGTATTCTATAACGATCAAATGTTAGTTTTAGAGTTATTTGCATTAGCGATAATGTCGTTCACTTTTTCAGTTCTTGAAGATAAGAAAGGAAGCAAAAAATGGAAATTTTTATTTCCATAATTTGCCTTCTCATAGTTTCTTCAAACAATTATTTAATTTTTAAGTTTCTATTACCATTTTAGTAAGACAAATGAAGTTCATAACATGAATGGTTGGAAAGATGGTAAGGTAAAAAATTGTGAGATACTTATATATATCTATATATAATTGAAATTAAACCTAGTTTGAATAAGTAACTTTCTTCAATTTCAGAAGGAAAAAATAATCAGATTAATTTTTTCTCTTTAAATTCTCAGTTAATTAAAACTAAGAAAAAATCTGTAAATTAAAATCGAAGAAGAAGAAATAAAGAGTAAAAACTTAATTTATTTCATCCCTATCATAAATTCATCTCTAATAAAAAAATCTCAAATCATTAAAATGGCATCAAACTTTAAAATATGATTCTAATCAATCACTCATCAATTAGTATGTATCTGATAAGGGAAACAAAATTTTTTAGCTTTCTAATCATTGACTTGTTAATTTATTGCCTTTGATGCTTGTTATCTTATAATTATCAAGTCGTTTTAACCGTACTATCATCAAATATTACACTGTTTGGAATAGTAATGATAGTAATAATCATGATGTAGAAATAACAATAACAGTAATAATAATAATAATAATAATAATAGTAATAATAATAATAATAATAATAATAATAATAATAGTAATAATAATAATAATAATAATAATAATAATAATAATAATAATAATAATAATAATAATAATAATAACAATAATAATAATAATAATAAATGGCAAGGACAAGAAATGGTAATAATAATAATATTAGCTAAAAAAGATAATAATGAGAATTACCATTTGAGATCATTTGTGTGAAAAAATATGATTTGTCTTAAAATAATTTTCACCTGGAAAAGATATATCAAAAGACTTATCGCTGCTTGGAAAAAAAAAAAAGTGCTAAAGTTCTGTCGCATTTACCGGCAATATTCGTTTGGTAAATTGAATATCAAACGGAAATTATCTGTCAATCATAGCTTATGCAAAATTGTCTGTTAATTATTATAATTTAATTACATTTAATTTGCAACCTATCAATATATAACGGTTGTCTATGCCCCCATGATATGATTTCTCAATAGTTCAACTAAGAATTCGCGATACATGCAAGAGAAAAATAAACGAAGCAAAAAAATTTAAACTGTTATTCAAATATTATGATAACTTACAAGGAAAAAAAATGAAAAAAAAAAACAAACCTACTTTGCTTTTTCTTGAGATTATGCTAAAAATAAAATCATCCCAAAAATTTGTATATAATGAAAGAAATGACAAAATAACAATAATATATTAAACAAATTTGTCCTTCAAAAAAAAGATTAGAAGTAAAAAATTTTCATTTCTTAAATAGAGAATTCAAAAAGAGGAAAAAATCATTCTGTTGGTGGGCAAAATGACAAATAGACGTAACAAATTATGATGACAGCACATTCCTTTCCCTAAATTTTGTATTTCTTCCTCACTTTTTTTTTTTTTCATTTCTCATATAAATATCATTTTAGTGATGAAATTTTGCCTTTCTTTCTTAGTTTTATTTTTAGTAATAGAATGTAATTTTAGTAATTTAAATATTAGTATGATAAAATAAATTAAAAAAGTTTGAATAATTATTCGTTTAACTTTCGAAACTTTGTTTTTGAGTGAAAATTTGAAAAAAAAAAAGAAATATTTCTCATGTTTGTCAAAAAAAAAAATACATATCACTTATGTTTAATAGTCTTCATCATACGTGCGTATCCGGTTCACGTAACTCGTAAAAATTTTCTTTTAATTGATGGTAATCATCGGTTTGATATTTTGATAATTGCTTTAACTTTAATTTACTTCAAATAATCCTACGCTGTTTTCTTGAACTAATCATTACTACTGTTGGAAAATAATTACAACTCACTAAATTTTCACATTTTAACAAATTATTTCTTATTGATGACGAAAAATTTTTGCTTAAAATTTCGCCGTCGTTAGTTTTTTCTAACAAGAAAGTTTATTCTATGTAAAAATTTAAAAAATAAAATTCTTTCAACAATTCATAAATAATTGTTAAGAAATGAAAAGATAGCAAACAAGAAAGGAAATTATGAAAAGGCGAAGACACAATAAAAAATAATAATGGTAATCGAAATAATAATAATAATAGTTATAATATTTTTAGTAATAATAATTAGCTAACCTATCTTTCCACTTTTTATCAAGTGATCATAATTTGAAATAGAAATGAAAAAGAGAAAATACATATAAATGTTACATATTTATTTTACAATGTTTATTGCATTCTTAATATTCAAGATGTTTCATCTTTTAATTGAACATCAAAAGAAAGAAAATAAAAAATGTTTAAATTCAATCGATCCATTACTTTGTATAATATAATTTAAGAAGAATTACTTTATACAATATAATTTTAGTTATATTGGATTCGAAAAATTGTTTAAAATTTCATAATTTTCTCTCTTCTAATCTTATTTTGTCTTTCTTTTTTTTTTTTTTTTTTTTTTTTTGAAAATACTAAATTAATCATACTAAAAAAGGATTAATTTTGTTATTGTTAACTTCTCGCGGAAAGGATTAATTTTGTTCTTGTTAACTTCTCATTATTAAATGAGAATAATTAGCTGATATATACAAAATTGAAGAAAGGGAAAACAAAAATTTTCATCCTTTAAAGATCAATTTATATCATTTAAAGTACAATTATTCAGGAATAAATGTTAATATTCAAATACAATATAATATTCTAGTGATCTAGTAATCAAATTTTAAATCGAATATTATCATAAAATATTAATAGTGCAATGAAGTAAGTATAATGAAACTTCCCCGATTGATGACGTTGAAAAATTACCGATGCATGCGTTTATTATCCTATTGGAATAGCAGTAATAGTAGTAATTCATTACTTCATTCCTCTCTCTCCCTGCGTTTAGATTATTTATTTCCCTCAATGATGGTCTATAATTAGTTACATATAATTAGATAGGAAGGAATAAAAGGAATGGATGAGGAACAGATAGTGATTAAATGATGGTAATATATATTTAGATGAATCGGAGATTGACTGAACATAAACGACGTCTGGTCATTTATTTATCATCCCTGTTCCTCCTATTCAATCATTTATTGTAGCTTCTCTATGACCTTCCGATGAACCCTTTTCATCTTCTTATTCTTTATTATATCGCTTTAATTATATAAAACTTAAAGTTATATTAATCTAAATTGTTGATTAGATTTAATCAAAAGTTGAATGGAAGAAAGGAGGAAAAGAAATAAAGTGAGTGATGAATGATTCGAATTTTTAAAAATATATTAAATATGAATTGATGAAATAATCTGTTAACAATTCAGTAAAATTTGCATATAGCAAATGTATACGTACGTTTAATACGTCATTTTCAAGCAATATATAAAAAGAATTAGACAGAAGGATAAAACAACATAGAAAGCTTTTAAAATGATTAACAAACAATGTGGTATAATTGTTGAAAAAAATGTTACGTTAAAAGTATACCACAAATGATTAGTTGGGCTTCTTTTTTTTTTCTTTTTTTTTTTTGAGATTATTTCTTTGCATTGAATCAAAATCAAATAAACTTGTTAACAGATTTGTATTTATTGTTTACTCTTAACTTCGAGCATAACTAATACAAAAGTAATCTATGCAAATGAAATATTATACATTCTTCAATTTAAAATTGTTCACAAATGAAATATTATACATTTTTCAATTTCAAATTGTTCTTGCAATATAAATTTACAATATATAAACATTCATGTAATTTATATAAATTACATGAATGTTTCATTATAATAGAAGTGTAATTGTATTGCAATAAATGAATATTATTTAAATATTTATGTTTGAAAAGTTTCAATCATATTTAATAAATTTCATATGTTAACCGATAGAAATTAGTTTAACTGGATCATTACTAATAAGTTCACAAATTAAATAAATTAAACTTGAGCAATTTGACAATTAATAATTTGAATCATTCTTGTGGTTAATGTATATGCTGTATGATTTAACAAAAAAATTGTACAAAATGATTGGATAATTTTGATAATGACAATAATAACAAAAATAATAATAATAATAATGATAATAATTGCAAGGAAAGAAATTGGTGAAGTTTGAGTTTAAATAATACTTGATGGTCCGAATTTGATAATGATGATGATAATCAGAACAAATGATGGTAATGATAGTAGAAAAATGAATTGACAAGATTTGAATTGAAATAATCAGTAAATCGGAAAACGAGAAGCATATAATGTTATCATTTTATATGCACAATATTTTGAAAATTATCAAAAAAAAAAAAAAAAAAAAAAGATGGATATTTTTCAAATAGAAACTATTAAATCATTTTATTTCCATGCCATTTTTTACATTCATTGATATTTAAATTGGCTAGTATCAAAAAATAAAATGCATCAACACGGAAGATTTCGTTTTCAAATGTAAGCAGTGCATTAAATTTACACAGCTGTTGGTCCTGTCGTTTTTCTTTTTTTTTTTTTTTTTTCTTTCTTTTTTTTTGTTTCGTTTGTCTGTCCACAACTTATCCGTTTTATTTATCCATCCGGAAAACAGTCTTCACTCTCTTCCACATCATTTCGATTTCATAATTTATCTTATCATATTTAATTGTGATTATTTATTTGGTCTATTCGAAGTAAATGCAGAAAATGACAGTTTTGAAATAATTTTTTTTCTCAAATTCTGAAAATTTTAATAATAAAAATTTTATTCTTTGCAATATTATATTTGTTAATTTTTTTTTTTTTTTTTTGATATAAAAAGGAAGGAACAACAGCTGGCATTCGTAGAAATAATATTTCATGAAAATTTGATAGTAATGTTAAAGGTGGAACATTTTATTGTTAAAGTGATATCATTTTATGATTGTTTCAAAAATTATTTTAAATGTTAAAGCAAATTTTTCATAAATTTCTAATCTTTGATTATTGATAAGTAACTATTGAATAAAAATAGTTGAAGATAAAGAATTGCAGTGAAAAGGGTAAACGAAAAAAAAATTACAAGCAAAAGGGCATCATGAAAATAAAAAAAAAATTGTGGGGAGAATTATGAGAAATGGATCGTTTGAAAAATTCCACTTCATAAAATTTATGACACTAAATCTTATTTTTGCTAGGTTAATTGGTTTTGAATTTTGAAAAAAAAAAAGGCCTATTTCTCCCGAAAAATATAGTTGTATTTTTAGTACTTTCTTACTCTGAGGCAAGTTAAAATTTGTACAATTTATCCCTTTTTCAACTTTCAAAAATTGATTTGTATTTTAAAAATTAACTTCATTTAAGAGAAGATTAATTGGATAATTTTTTTTCGTTAGCATTTAATGATTACGATTAATTTGTAGGAATAAAATAATTGAAATTTTTGATAACAAAAAAAAAAAAAAAGAAAAGAAACAGAAAAAACAATCGGTAGTGATATGATCGAAGAAATAACGAAAATACTTTTTTTTTTTTACGAAGAATTTCTGAAATAGAAAGAATTGTGAAATTGCTAATGATTTAACGGTTGTAAAGTGAGCAACGAAAGGAGTAAGAGGAAAGGAAAGAGTAAAAGCAAATAATAAGCATGTGATGATTCAGAAAAATTCAGTAAAAAAAAATTTCATTCCAAACGAATGAAATTTGCATACAGATATTTTTTTACGAATTTTAAATGTATTTAAATTGTGCTGTATCAAATAAAATTCATATGAAGTGAAGAGCGGAAGGAAAGTGATAGTATAGTAAAATGGATTATTGAATGAATTAGTTTAATTACTATTTCAAGTAAATATAAAGTGTTGGTAAGAATTAGAAAGCAAATAACATTGGAATAGTTGTGAAATTTTTACTACAATTGATATAAATACAAGCAAAATACTTAAATACTGAATAGATCATAGCAATAATGGAAACATAAAATAGAAAAAAATAAGGGCAAAAAATTAACAAAAAAAAGCCAATTTTTATTTTCCTCTTTTAATAGGATTTTTTCACTTTTTTTTTTTTTTTTGAATGACTGATGCTCTTGGATATATATTTACGGTGTAATTTCTAAAATTTCAAAATGATTCGAACATAAATTTTATTCTCCTAATTTAGATAAAACTATAAATTGGTACTAAGTTTTGAATGGTAGGTCATAATTAAATAATTAAATCACTGACTCAGTTAATGATCTACTGTAACAGATGGGAAACTATATGAAAAGTGATAGCATCATGTTGCTATAACGTAAAATACTGTATCAATTTAGCATTGAAATAGTTTAATGATGCCAGAAATTATTACGCGTATTATTCTCTCCTCTAACGAAGGTCATGAAAAAGTTGAATTAAAGTTTTGAGAAAAAAAAAATTTTAATTAACAACAATTTATGGCTTCTCACTTTAGAAAAAATGTCAAAAGTTAAGAAATTTTTCCAATTTTAACTTTTCGTTATGAATAATTTCTTGCTTAAAAGATTGAGAAATTATTATCTCGTTATACTTAATTAGATTTTTATCAAAGTTTACAACTGTAATTTTTAGGAAAGTTTTATGTTAAACAATAAATTATTTCCAAAAATATTTGACGAAATTGAAGTTAGCTCTAATTAAATAAAAAAGTAATAACAATTACATTTAAAGGAAAAATTTTTTTTATTTATATTAAATTTTGCTGAATGGTTAAAAAGGAAAAGTAATCGGAGATCGAAATGATCCAAAATGAAGTAATTTATCATAAAAAATGGAAAGAAAAAGAAAAGCTTAGATGAATGAAATAATGGAAATTCATTGTTAGAAGAAAAATAGTAGGTGACAATAAGTGAAAAGGTATGCAAATAAAAGATGAAGTAATTACAGCTTATGTTACCTTTCATTACCATCATCACTTTCCATACTTATTCAAACGAACAACTGCTATTTGTTAACTTATTTTAAGATCTATTATATGTGTAGTATATTTGATTTCATTCACAGATTTCGAATTAGGATAAAATTTTAGCAGATAATTTCAATTTTTTATATATGAAATATATGAAAGAAATTTTAAAATCTTTTGAAAAAATACAATTTAGTAAAAATATTGTAATATATGCCATAAATCTTCAAATAAATGAACTCATCCATGGAATACAGATATTGCTTGGATAATCTATCAGTGATAATGTGAGTTTGATAAGAAGTAACATTGTTGCATCAAAATAAACGATATTTATAAATGTAATATCGATAATCTATCAATGAATAAAATATTATGAGGGTGAAATTAGAAAGTGAATAATTGTAATTTCTTATAGTTATAACTTTTGAAACATTGATAAGGAAATAATATGTAAAATGGGAGAATATTTGCAATTTGCAATACCTTCGAATAAAATATTTGGGTTAGTTAGAAAGATAAGAAATGGGAAAATGTTGTATGAGAGATGAAATAATTATGATAAATTATAGTAATGAACCCGAACCCGATGGCAATCAATAATGAATATATGGGATCATCATCTGTGCAGATTACTATCATCATTCATCATTTTTATCAACGCTATTTATCATTATCAATAATATCATCATCATCATTATCTCTTGAAATAAATGCAAAAGGATGACAAGATGGACTGTGAAGCGATGAAAATATTGAAATAGACATGGGAAAGAAGTTGAACGAAATTTGAAAAATAAAAAAAAAGATTGATTAAATGCTGTAAGTAATTTATAATGTATATAACTTACTAATATTACCTTAAATTTGTACTTTTTTGATCAAAATCAACATTGGAATTAATTTTAACCAAACTATTTGTGTTTTATGACAAAAATTTTAAGAAACAAAAAAATTTCAAACATTAAAATGATTATGCCAAACAAAAAGTTTTAATTGCATATATTTTGGGATGAACATCGTTTTATGCTATCTTACATTTCCTTTTCTTGCAGATTTTCCTCTAAAAATTTCACAGTAACTTTTTAATTTTTCTTTGCAGAAATTTTTCATAAATTGAAAAATCACCTTGAAAATCAGAAATAAGGAGGAGAAAAAGGGTATTGTTAATTTCAGAATTTTCGGTTTCATAATTATTAATTGTCCAATAAATCAGCAAAAAAAAATCTATTTGAATCAAAATGAAATGGCAAAGTTTTGGAGTGATTTTTCATGCTTAAACAGCATTTGAAAGATTATTCATCCATTAATAAATTATTGGTTATTTAAATTTAACAATAGCAAGAAAGGAAAAAGTGTATGAAGCAAAATCTTTTATAGTTATTTGTTTCGCAAGAAAAAATTCTTTTCATTCACACTTTTTTTTTTTTTAATCTAAATGCTTAAATAAAAAGTACTGAGGACGTGTTAAATAAAAAGTACTCAAAAATCGCTTCAAACATTTTCCTCAAAAATTTGAATTTTCCCAACTCCAGTTTAATAATAATATATTCAAAAAATTTATTTAAATTTTCTCTAACTACTTTGTTTCAATTTTTGCTAATTGAAAGAATGGAAATAAAAGCTGTTTGGTATGAAATGGTTCATTTTGAACAAAAGAAATTGACAGTGAAAGAAGAAGGAAAAACGTTCATCCCGAAACTGAATAAATGGAGCATTCATAACTTTACCGGTTTTTATTTCTATAACTAAGAAAATAAAAAAAATAAAAGAAAAAAAGTTGTGCATTTGACAAAGTTGCACAAATAATTTATTATCTTTTTCTTTTTATAAAAAAAAAATTTGCAAAGAGAAAAAATTTCAGCTATCATTAAATATTGCATTTATTGAAAAGTACGAAATTTCAAAGAATAAATTTTTAGTGCTTGATAAAAAAAAAAACTTTGCCATTTTATTTTAATGAAAGGAAGTGTTTTTTTTATTTGAAAAAATCAAAGCATTTGTTTTGATTGATTTTTAGCATAACATTTTTCATACTGTTAATATGTAATATTATGCTGATACTTCTGGCAGTGATCACTGGTATCTCTATGATTCATACTTCCGATTCTGATCCGTTAAAGTTGAATGTAATTCGAACTTTTTACATAAAGATGTCATAATTAAGAAGTATTCGCTTTTACTGCAAATAAATATCTTATGATATATGCGTGATATTCATTAATATAATTAACTCTATGATTCATACTTCCGATAGGTAGATTAATGAATTGTTAATCATTGCTTTATTCGTTACATTTATTATTTTATTGATGACATACTTATTACGACAAAAACGTATCTTTCACATAATTCAGTGAATAATTTGCTACAATATTTCAAAGTATCACAACTTGAATTCTTAATCTAATGCAACATCTGGAAATTAATAAGGTAAGATTGTAAGATAAGCTTTTATAAGGTTTTTGTATGGTAAATTAAAAGGTAAAGAATAAATACGGTAAGTTATCCTCTTCAATACTCATTCTAATGATTATTATTTTTCAATTAGTAAAATACTAAAATATGAAAATGAATTTACAGGACACTTCAGCGTTATCATTTGTTGCTGACGGTGTAATAATATGCTGAAAAAAAAAAAAAAAAAAAAAAAAAAAAAACCATCAAGCACTAGTTTTTCGATGATAAATGATAACATTACAAAATATTCAATTATTTCTTTTAGTCAATTTTGTTAATAATTATAATAGGATTGATTGAAAAAGGATAGCTAAAGAAAATGAAAGGAAGAAAGAATATAGAAATATCTTTCTGTTTGCAATTATTTTGAAAAAAAAAAACAAATTACTTTTCATATTTGCATTATTTGAAATAATAAAAGAAGCGATAATATATGAAGATGTGAAACTACATTAACCTTTCATTTGAAATCATAAATCAATAGCAGTAAACAAACTTTTCTAATTAGCTGATGCTGTGCTAAAGTTATATGAAAATCATAAAAATAAGTCATTTGCAAAAAAATCGAAAAATTAGATCAATCAGTAATCTCTATTTTTAAGCATTACATTTTCCCAACAATGTTTTTTTATTCTTTTTTTGAAATTAAAAAAAAAAAAAATGTTTCGCAATAGTTATCAAAAAATAACAAATAAAAACAATTCTCATGCTAAAGTAATCAGATGGTATTAATTTTTGCTATTGTTTTTTGTGTGAGAAATACTTATGTTATTTACCAGTATGAAGAAATATTGAAAAAAAAAAAAGAAGCAAAAAATGTCATCGAAAATGTCACCATCCGGAATAAAATGTATTGGATAGAAGCGTCATATCAAATAACCAAGAATGGAAAATGATTTTACCTGTTTTGGTGTATGTTAAAATTAGCAATCAAATCCTAAAAAATTTTTCAAAATTTTAAATTTTCGTAAACTTTTAGTAAAATTTGAGTGAAAAACAATATAGTGCTAAAGTTATGCCTATTGAAATATATTTTAGGCTTGGTTAAGATGTTATACTTTTGATGTTATACTATCAGATATATTTTAAACTTAGATGTTAAAAATGACTAACAAAATTTTATCAGATA
Organism: Dipetalonema caudispina; assembly: GCA_013365325.1. Taxonomy (NCBI): domain Eukaryota; kingdom Metazoa; phylum Nematoda; class Chromadorea; order Rhabditida; family Onchocercidae; genus Dipetalonema; species Dipetalonema caudispina. The sequence goes on along the minus strand of JABVXV010000304.1, from coordinate 29,696 downwards.
TTTATGAGAGAGAAATCTTGTAATTGTAATCATAACAAGAAACGAAACTAATCATTCATGAAATTATCATCGTATTAGTTTGGCGTCAATAAATGGTCAATGAACATTTACGTAATCATTTATGTAATTTTTTGTATATAAAAATTATCATAACCTGATATCCTCCAACGATAAAGTATATGGTATTATTACAATCAGTAAATAACTTTTCAACTTTATTACTTTTTTCAACTAATGGTTATTAATCGTTAAAATTCATTGTTTAATTTATTCCTTAAATAAATTATTATCTTAGTTTATGTTATCTAACTCAAGTTAGGTAATATTCTCAGGAGGAAAATGATTATTTCAAGTGTAAAAAAAGGATCTATTCTTTGGCTAACAAATTGCTAAAGATTAATTGATAGTATATGCCTAATAGTAGTATAATAATAAACAATATCAATGATAATAATGATAATAATGTAAAACAACCGGTCGTTAATGTTAGGGATAATTAGATGGGATTATTATTTATTGTCGTTATTATTTTGGCATAGGCAAAATTTATAAATGAGTGATATAGGATACCTTTTGGCTATTTAACTTATAAACAGTAGGAATATTTTAGATTTTGCAATTTCATGATTGACAAAAAATTTTTATTTTATTTCAGTTGAAAATTTCAGTATTTATTTCATTTTAATCAAAATATGATTAATTTGAAAGATTTTTTGATTGGAATAAAAATAAATGAACTTTTCCTAATAAAATATTAATAAAATATTGTTTCGTTCGACTAATTTAAAAGACAAAAAAGATTTATTTTTTGATAAGAAAGTTCAACTCTTGCTTTGATACAATTATTTTCGTCTGATATTTCAATATATCTGTTATGATATACATAATTACGAGTATATGGCATACGGGATTGTCTAAAAGTTACCTAAACCAATGCCATATTAATTTGTTTATTACTAAAAGTTACCAGTAAAATTCGAGCTACTTGATAAGTACCTGAAATGAATCTTCTCATATTATTTAAAGTATCCAGGAAAATTCCCTATCAGCAACATTGTTTAACCGAAAAACATTGATGTCGTGATAAAATTGTTTGTATTAAATTTTGTAAAAGTAAATTTCAATTAGAACGACAAAATGGGAAAACTGTCATTAAATATAACACTACATCGAAATGTAAAAAGTAGTTTTTAAACAGAAAAAAAAATCTACTTTCAAATGAAAATATCAAATTTTTCTGCAGACAAAATAATTAATTGAAATCAGAGAAATTCGGTCAATTCCTGTAGCAATCATATGATAGTACACAACGAATATTTGAATACTTATTTACAAAAAAAAAAAAAAAGAAAAGAAAATAAAATAACGGACTACATTTCCGTAATAAATTATGAACACATGTCGTATAATGAATAACACTTTTCTCCTACCTTTTTCGTCCAATTTTTGGCAAACTTTTTAGTTTAAAGTAACAAAACTAAAAATTATTTCCTATTACAAAGGAAATAATTTGTTGCAATTATCTGATGACTTGAAATAATGAAAAAAAAAGCTAATCGAACATCAATGTGATATATTTATTAGCTAAATTTAAAAATGATATTTTCAAATTTCATTAATAGTTGTTGAAATGTGCAAATATGAGTCAAAATGATTTATTTTGATCTTTTCAAATTTGCATTTCCTATTTATTGTTTATATTCAACATCATATAATCACTTTTTTCTTTTTTTTTTTTTGTTAACATTACAAATCTATGAAAGGTTATAATTTAGAAGTATATGTGAAATTTAAGAATTGCATTTAAGAGTTGAAATTTGAATTTTAAAAGTGAAATATTAAAAAAGTGAAAATTGAAATAAAGAAATTTGAAATATTTCAGGATTAGAAATTTGAAGCTTTCAATCACGATTTCTTATACAAAATAAAAAAAAAAAGTGCTTCAAAAATTATAGCTGATTAACAGAGAATGTTGCGTACGGATATCAAACATTTGATTTTTGTTAGAAATAATCCGAGAGAATAGGATCAAAAAATGGGAGGTGTTTTTTTCATTTTTCTCTCTCTCTCTCTCTCTCTCTTTCTCTGAAAAATGAGTTTTTTATTGCTAACAAGAGATAACCACGGGAAGGCGGGGAAATTGATGAGTGGTGAGAAGAAGGAGAAAATAGGTGAATGAGAGATGGTAATGAACATGTCGAAAAGAATCAAAATTATCATTATTACCGTCACAGAATTTATTCTTGTACTTTTTGCCCTCTTCCAAGTGACAGAAATCAAAAGAGAAGAGTTGAAAAATTTTTTTTCACTTTCTCAAAAGTATAAAATGATAGTTAAAAAAAAAGAAACAAAAGATGAAGGATTGTGGTAGCAATAACCTTTCCGAAATCAACCTTTTGTATCATCTTGAAAAAAAAAAAAAATTTGACAATTTGGTTTCATTATTTTTCTTTTCATTTTGTTTTTCTTTTTTTTTTTTTCCTCTAACGAAATTAAACTTTTAACATCCTGTTAAGCATCATGAAAGTTAAAAACAGTAATCTGTCTTAACTTCTACGATTTTGATGATTGTTATTAGCGTATGGTATTAAGTAACGATCAAATGATTGTTCCTGAAATATCAATAATTTGACGAGTGTCGGATATGGAAAATTAAACAGATCAAAGCGTTAGGACAAATGTAAGATAACCGAATTAAAAGTTAGAACTTTCAACATTTTTTTTTTTGACATCCTTTTTCATATCATGTCTAAATTTAGCTTCCATGGTGTGAAATAAATGAAACGTTTATGTAAAGTGAATGACCGTATGCAGAAAAAATGTTCCCACATGATACTACAGTGTATGTAAAGTGAAAAAAAAAAAAAAAGTTAAACTAATCAAATCAGTAATTAGAATAAGCAATTCAGCAAGAATTGCGATATCAGTTATTAAACTCTGACTACGATATCAACTACTCAAACTTGTTCTAATGTTACACCTCACTTTTTAAATACTGAAGTGTTCGTTTTATGATATTCAGGTATAGCATTTGTTTTCTCATCTTGAACATTGTTCCCCAAACCTAATTGAAAAATTAATGCAATTTCAAAGATGATGATATCATTTATCATTTTAGCATGTTAGTTATCAAATAAACCATGTATAAATATTCAAAAAATGAAAATCTTAGCGAAAATTTTCATCATTTTATCCTAATTGTACATTTTCGAGAGATTTTTAAGTTAACTCATTGCTTAGTTTAATTACTAGATGATCCCAGCTAATTGTATTTTTGATAAAGTTTTCCTTCTTTCTTTCCTTTTTTTTTTTTTTCTATGATTTCCATTTTTCCGCATCCTTTAACATCTATTTTTGCTTATACGACATATACGGTAATGAAATAATAGAGAATTGAATTGGTATTGTTCGGTTTATTCTTTTTCCTTTAATTTTTTCCTTTCATGAAATTTTTTCCTTTCATGAAATGAAAAGAAGATTCTGAAATAATGACCCTTTCATTGTAAAACGGATAATTTTAAGAAAGGAAGAAGAATGGAAGGGGAAGAAATAGAGGGAGAGAGAGAGAGAAAGAAATCATATGATTTGAAGAGGGAAAAAGGTTTGTAGGAGATCACAAAATGGGTTACAATGGACAAGTAGCAATTTGTATAAATGTAATCGGAAATTAGATGCTTTGAATTCTATACACTTTATCACTTTATGTTCCTTAACGATTTTTGCTAACTGAGAAAAAGTTATTGTGTTTAAGCATATGACGCTATGCAAAAATTTAATTCCCACGGAAGACTCTTCGCTAGACAATAGGATAGCCATTTTAAAATATTTCAACGCTACAAATTGTCATACATCTACGAAGGTAAAGCACTTATAGTATATTTGAATCTAACTTTTGAAATTCTCACTATGTTACTATATTTGCCATATTAAATACCTGAAATTGGGAGCGAAAGATTGTATAGAATCATTTCATACTTGTTAATATATTTCGATTTTCTGCCTGCAAAATCAAAGAATTGCAAAAGAGGAAAATAGCACAATAAAATCAATCGAAAATTTCGTGTGCAAAATGAAAAATCGTCAAGATAAATCGCTTCAAAATCATGACTAATGTTTTGTTATCATTATTTTGACAATTCATGTAGAAAATTTTGCTGACAATTATTGTCTAGCATATCTTCATGACTTATAAAGTGGGAAAAGAAAGAGATTGTGAAATGTGAATAGAATAATATGGTATTTGAACAAGTGTAGAAATTTAGGAAATTTTGGTTTCTGAATTTCGCTTCCTTTTTCATTGAAATTTCAAACTGAAATGATTAAATTGCTTCAAATATTCTTTCAGTAAACATTCAAATAACGAGGAATGACATGATATGAAAAATACTTTGCTTTCCAATCAGATTTTGAATATGTTAAAATTCTGAAAAAACAGAATCCACGTAAAATATGATGCTAGGTAATGTTGTTTAACAACTTTCGTAATTTACTGTAACAAATATATTTCCCATCACATAATCGATTAGTGATTCAAATCAGAATAAAATGGAAAAAAAAAAAAAATCTCCATATCACAAATTCATTCGGTTTGTTATTTCACGAAACAAATTTTCGGAAAAAAAGATTCTCAAGCTCTTATATTTCCTGGTATTTCAACCGAAAATATAAGAACTTCAAACTTAAATTTAAGTTCAAAACAAATACTTCAGTAAATAAATGTAGTGTTCGGAACTACTTAACTGGAATAAAGAAAAGCAAAGAAACAATTTCAATCATTCATTCATTACGAAAACTATCAATTATTTGTAGAAAATAGTAACAATTTTGAAATACAACAGTTGAGATCCGGATAAACAATTAACTACCTATTTGAAATGACGTTTCTAAGTGTAAATTTTATTTGAAATTTAAAATTTTTAACCTAGTTTCGAGCATTTTTTAAATCAAAATTTCAATTATTTTTGTTGGAAAATTTAATGTTTGTAATATTGTTGTCAACAAGATAAATAATTAGATATTCCAAATGACCTTTTGCATTTTAATTTTGCCATCTATCATAGCAATTCGGACGAATATAGGTAGCAGGGTAGTAATTAGAATACACAAATACATCGAATCAATAAAACCAGTCGTAAATTTCATTCAGTTTTATTTTTTTTTTTTTTCATTTTTTTTTCATTTTAAATAATAAGAAAAAGAAGGCGAAGGAAAAAAAAAAAACGATATGAATGATATTATAGAATGTGAGATTGACCATTTAAGGTGGCAAATTTAATGGGCAACTATTAGACACTGAGGCGTTCAAGGATACATTACGGTAAAACTGATGGCTAAAATGTGATTTATAGGATGAAAAAGTTTATTTTTGGAATAGTAATTCTATCGAATATCAGGAATGAAGAAAATAACCAAAGAAGGCAATTATGGAAGGAAAAATTTGCTTAAAAGAAAAGAGAATAATGACTTTTAAAAGCCATCGAAAAACAGTGAAATGAAATATTAGTTGAGATAAATGACAGCATTCTAAATTAATTTTAAAATATATTAAGAACAACAAAGTACAAGCATGAAATTTAAGAAAATTGAAAAGCTTATACTTGGAGAAAACTTTCTTATAAAATATCATTAAAACGGGTTTACAAATATTTGAGTTGCATGTTAAATAACTAATGAATAATTACTATTTAATGTTAAATATTTCGATGTGTCCTTCGCTGTTGATTTCTCAGATCTTTAATATTGCTTACATATGCTATTAATTTTTCTTGTTTTTCTTTTCATGTAAGGAAAAATTTTTTCAAAAATTTCAAACATATACGTATATTAATTAAAAATGTTGTAACCGCTTTGTGCCAAACACTTCTGTAATTTATTTGTAGTTGACATTTTTATCTTCTTATTGTTATATTTGTAAATTACTGTTTATGAAAGGGCAATTACTTTCTAAATATTATATGAAACAATCGGTCCATAAATTCTTATTATGCTATATCAATGCATAAATATTGCTAAATTTTAAGCCAAAGACTATCAAAAATGTGTGATCGGAATTAATTAATCAAATATCGTTAAAATGCATGAGCATTAATTATTTTTCTGTAGAAGAAAACACTCAAAAGTTATTTATCAGTCAGTCAAAAATAGTTTAAATGGAAGGAAAAAAAAAAGAAAAATGAATTAATAGTATTTAGTAATTCTGTCACGTGCGCCTGCGCATCCCTTTAACTTTACTTTTCATTTCCTATTGTTTTTTTTTTTTTTTTTTTTTTTTTTTTTTTTTTTAACGCCAAATTATTATGCAAAATTTCACAAAAGATTCATACGCTAAATTTCCTTTCCGTGCCATAATATCTTTGTCGATGTTTAGGATCTTCAAGGTTTTCCCTCTTTTCTTTTTTTTTGCTTTTTTATTTTTAATATTTCTCATCTTCATGGTCATCAGTTTAGATCTACATCCTCTCATGAAATGTTGCTTATTGATTGGAAAATAAATTAAAATTTTCCTGATTTTTTTTTTTTTTTTTTTTTTTTTTATAGGAAAAACAGAAGTTATGTACTAGGTAATTAATAATTTTAACCTTATTGATTGATCATATTATTCGAGCTATTAATTATATGACTAACAATAATAGCAACAACAGTGGTTAATATTTATCTGTTACTACTTATTGTTATCGCAAAAGTGGAATACAGTAGTGATAGCTTGAATAAATTTGAAATCATTTTTTGTTTGCCATTCCTTTTATGAATGCTATTACACCTGCAATAATAGCAATAATAATTTCTTTGATAATATCAACAACAATGAACATTTTAGCAACTAATTTTTCGTATTTGAAAATAAATTAAATATTAATATAAACAGCTGAATAGCCAAAATTGTGTTATGAAAGAAGAGATAGTTTTGATTATATGAATATGTCATAAATGAAATATAAATGGAAAATATGTATATGTATGAAATGTATATGAAATGAAAATGAATACACATGAAATAGAAATGAAAATATGAATTTATAAGTTATAAATGAAATATATGTAGAAATATATATACATATGTATGAAATATGAATAATTTATTGACTATGAAAATAAACAAAGTGTTATTTTGGAAAAAAAAAAAAAAGAGAAGGAAAAGAAAGCAAATGCTTTGAATGTCGTAAATACAAGTATAATATTAATTATTCCATTTCCTTTCACATTCTCTTAACTAACCATTGTGATGTCAAACAATCAATCAATTTATCTATTTATTGATTTTGCAAAATCTTATATGAGAGAAAATAATTAACAAAAAAGCCAACAATTTATCTGTTTGATGCGTAGAATTAAAATTGAAATTATAAAGCTAGCAGAAATAAAAAGTAAAAAATATGTAAATAATAATTTGAAAACAAAAACAAAAAAAAAAAAGTAATATTCAATGCATATATAAAAAATTTTTTTTCAAGTAGTTTAATATTATTACTATTTACGTTTTTAATCTATTAATAGTATCAACAATAACAACAATTGTAACATATCATCCATTCGGTTTTAACTTTTTATCTTTGTTTAGTTTTAATTTTTTTTTTAAAAAAAAAAAAATAATTAAATATATGAAATAGAATGGAAATAAAAAAAATTTTACCTTTTCCTTCGTTTCTCACATTAATTACAAGTGTAAAGAAAGAGAACGATATAGCGTAAATATTATTATCTATTATATTATAGTGAAGAAAAAAAAAAAATTAAAAAAAAAAAAAGTAAAAAAATGAGAAAGGAGAAAAATGGAGGAGAAAAATAATATGAAATCAACAAGAAGATAAAACAAATAGCGCATTTCACCATATATTTTCATTAATTTTATTAGGATAATAAATGAAGTGAATTTCATTAACATTGCTAATTTACAATTTCTTAAAATATAGTCTGTATGTGTATGTGTTGATAGTGTTATCAATCATTATACTAAAATGCTGTAAATAAAAGATAAAAATAAAAAACAAAAAAAAAAAAAAAAAAAAAGTATGGCGAGTAGAGTAGGAGAAGAAATGACGAAAGTATTATTTTATATTGGAAATTTCTACTAAATTAAGCTTGGCATAAATGAAAAATTTGCTTACTTTAGAATATCTGTAAAATAAGTAACGATATAAAGTACTAAATATTTGATGATTACAATAATCTCTTTGCTTAGCCATTTTCTTCCATTTTTTTTTTTCCGTTTTTATTTTTTGCAGAATCACATTGCATATGAAATATATATAATGAAATATAATATTCATATAATGAATTGTTGCTTCAATTTTCATTTTACAAACTTTCATAATCCATATTTATGAAATACTTTAACAACTTTTTGAAATGGAATATGTGAATTTAATTAGTTGTTTGCTTATATAACTCTTTGTGGATTTTAAAATCGATGAAATGTGAGATCCAAATTAGCGAATAGCTTCTACAACTTTCTGCAAAATTTGCAATCAATTTTAATTGACTGTTTTACTACTATGAAATATACGAAGTTAATTGGCTATTAGCTTATAAAATTTCTTACAAACTTTATAATCAATCTTAATTAACCGTTTTAGTATTACGAAATGTGGAGGGTTAAATGGCTATTAGCTAATATAACTTAGCTAATAGCAAAATTTCACAATCAATTTTAATTAATCGGTTTACGGTTATGAAATATTTGCAAAGAATGAAAGAAATCAGGATGTGTATTCATTTATTCGTTAATTTCAGTTTACAATAACAATAATTTCATTCAAAACTACTAAACCATATCTATGGCAACAAATCAATTAAAAAAAAAAAAAAAAAAAAAGAAAAATAGTATTGGAGGAAACTATGATTCATAACGATTCATAATAATTATTCAAACATTAGCAAAAAGAAAAATATAATGAAATTTTATTCTTGCTATGATTTAAATTTTTATCTTTTCTTTTTCAAAAACTCATACGATTAATTAAAAGATCCAAGAAAAGAATTCTTTTTTTCTTTTTTTTTTTTTCAACATTTCACTTTAATATGTACATATGGTATATTTTTTATGTGATGGAGATCTTTTATCATTTTTTGATGATATTTCAATTGTTCAATTCAATTTTCAACATAATTTTAAAAGATTTGCCAAGTTTATTATTGTGAAATATTTTTAAAAATATGGAAATTATCAGTTTTTTTTTTGTAAAAAAAAAAAAAAGGAAAAAAAAGAAACAACAAAAAAAGATATGAAGACAGGAAGATGAGAGAATGAGGAAAAAAAATAGTAAATTATCATCGGCAACAAACGGTGCTATTTTTAGAGCGTGAAAATAAATTCTGGCAAATATGGCCCATTTTAATTAAAAGTAGAAATTATGGCAAAAAAAAAAAAAAAAAAAAAAAAAAAAAAATGAAAAAAAAAAAGAGCGAAAGGATTGGGAATTGCTATTTTTCCTATTTTAAATAGGCTATTAAATCAAAATAATTCATTGAACCATTGAAGAAGTCACAAAATTTTAAGCGATGTGCTACTATCAATTTATTTGTTATCGTTAATTATTGTTCAACCATTTATAACTGTTAAAACTCAAGCAATATATGCGATCTATACATGATAATGTAATTTGCACATTATCAACGTGTTAAGCATCAAATTGTTGAATTAATTATTCATTAATCGTTGCGTAACTAATTACGAATCCTTTTACACATACTTAACATTGGTTAAAATAATAATAGTTACATAATCTTATTGTATTAGCTAAAAAAAAATTTTGTTAGAAAATTTCGTAGCTATTTTTTTTGTTTCTCATATCTCTTTCTTAATATTTTTTTTTAATTGTTCAAAAAATTAACAGTAACAAAATTTAACCGAATTTGCAAAATGATTTGGTTGCAATGCTAAATAACGATAGAGATTGTAAAGCAAGATGATAAATTAAGAAAATAATCATTAATTTGTTTATATGATTTTGTTCTATTAACTAAAATTTATAGCAATATTTGTATAATATTATTGCATTCGATATTTTCATAATATTATTGTATTAGTTTAAAAATATAACAATATTTATCCAACAATACTGCATTTAGTTTTTACATGATATTAATGGATTAGCTTAAATATCCATCGATATTTGCATAATATTATTACAATAGCTGTCTCAAATGACATTCTATTATACTACAGAAAATAACTAATGATGATAACGGTAATGATAGCACATAATTAACCATACATCAGATCAGTATCAGTATGATACCTTTTTAGCGTCGTAGAAAAACAAATCACAATTATCAGTAATCAACAATCAACCTGCTAATTACATTCCATTTGTAATTCGTTATACCATTTGACAGCGATATAACAAACCATTAAATTAACATATAATAACGCTAATTTGAAAATTCCACTACAATGAATCTATCATCCTTTTTCTAATTAATTTATTAATAAATAACAATGAATTATTATTATCCTTCGGAAATCAAACAAATTTTTTGTGTAAAAAATAAAATTGCATCAAAAAATTTACAAAATTATATATGCATAGAAATGTATTTTAAGCAGTTAAGCCATTTTTTTTCTTTTTTTTTTTTTTTCATACCAATTCAATTTGATATATTCAAACAAAGCCTATCCCTCTTTATGCATTTTTTTCTCTCATCATTGTTCCCAATTTGAATATTAATTAGTATTTCGACAATTTATATATAAAAAAAAAGTATAACATGAAAGAAATGAATATATCACATCGTAAATGTTACTATTTCATATTTTTAAAATTATTTTCATAATCATATATGCATTTACATACATATATACATATACATAGAGGCTCATAAATTTATACTTATCATCAAGATCGAAAGAAGGATGATGCAAAATAGATGTAAATACAAATACCCGATGATATAAATACCTTTAACATGACTCATCTTTCCTAGTTGATGCTTGAACGAACATTTTTAATATCTTCATGGAAAGAAAAAAAAAAAAAAAAAAAAAAAAAAGAAAAGAAAAGAAAAATTAAAAAACTAAAAAGCAAAAAAATTTTATTTCAATTGAAAATTTTGTTAGCTAACAATTATATGTATGAAAGAAAAATTTTTCGAATTAATCTTTGGAAGCAAATCCATATTGTATCTTTCTTATATCATCTTCATTTTCCTTTTCTTTTTTCCTTTTTCTTTTTTTCATTTTTTATCTTTCCTCTATTTTCCCTCTCTTTCTCTCTCCCTTTCTCTCTCTCTCTCTCTCTTTTCGCATATTAGATGCGGAATTGTTGTTAAAGATTTTTGAAATTCCACAAATATTATAGCATTCATTCATTTTTCTACATTAGCAATTGTAAAATGATGCATTTCGTCGTGTTTTGTTTTGTTTTCCTTCTTTTCTTCCCTTTTTTTTTTTGTGCTTTTTTTCTTTTTTTTTATAAAAGAATGGTATAATTTTCTAAAAATTGATGTATAAATGAATGATTTGAAATTTTTGATATATTATGTTGATCGATTTCATTTAAATGTTTGTTGCTGCATGAATCATATATAGATGGTTGCATGCTGCATGCAAATAATATACATAAATCTATCATTCATATTAGCTAACTAAGTTTAATTAAGAATTATTTGCATATATGCTAAATTGATTGATTTATAGATTGATTATTTATTCACTGACTTCTATATCTCCTGATCTTTATTGGAGTTAAATTTGTATATTTCTTGATATAATAAATAAAATTAGCACATATGGGATAATTTGTGGTTTTCGTTAGTAATCATCAAATATAACTAAAAAGAAATAAAAATTTTCTTCAAAATATTCTAAATTTGGTAATTGAAAAATTTCTGAAATAGGCATCATTGTAGCAATCGTAATAAAAAAAAAAAAAAAAAAAACAAATAAATTAATCGTTTTAGTACAAATTTGAATACATTACTTGCATGCAGCATGCTAATTTACTTTTATAAAGTATGTAATTATAAAAAATTTGATTCGATTTTTGTTTGTATTTGTCATTTTGCTAAAAAAATTTTGTTGTATCTATCACCGCCAATAAAATAGATCGAAATTATTAAACTGAATAGAATTTTGAAAAAAAAAAAAAACAAATACGATTAGCAATAAAGATCACAGCATTGAAAATAACTTCGTCGATTAAATACGTAATCAAAAAAAAAAAAAGAAGCAAAAAAGTTATGCAAAGTTTTTTCTTTTCCTTCCATATTAAGTAAATAAACGAACAAAATTTCATAACAAAAGAAAAAAATAATTTATTTCCTTTTTCGAATAAAAATAAATTGTCAGTTTTGTTTTTAATTTTTTCCATCAGAAGTAAAACATCAAAGTCGGCTTCTTCTACATCAATAAAAGCTTTAAAATGTATAAAAGGAAAAGAAAAAAAAAAAAAAAAAAACGATGAGAAGGGTGAGGAAAACGATTCGTTATTTTTAGCTTTTTTCAACTAATTAGTTTCGTTTAGGAAAAGCAAATTTTTCCTTTTTTTTTTTTTTTGGACAAAAAGACGTAAATAAAGTATTTAAAGAATTTGCAATGAATGAATGCATTTCGGGTGGAGGGAACAAAAAAAAAGAAAAATCACATTTTACGGATTAATGAACAATCATTTAGATCATTATTGTATCAGTGGAATGAATTTTTAGCAGTAACAAGTTCAGTAAATGAAAAAAAAAAAAAAAAAAATATGCCTTAAATAGCAATCAAAGTAAATGCTTGTATTTTTAATAATTTGAATCGCAAACAATATATGTGATATGTTATTTTTATTAATTTAAATTTGATAATTTTAAATGAAAATAATATATGAGGTTGATGTTTTCTAATAATTTGAATTTAATAATTTTAATTAAAAACAATATATGATATGATATTTGTTGTCATAAATATAATGATACTATTAGTGTTATTATAAAAATATTATTGTACCATTTTCTGCAATAAAAGAAAGATAATTATGAAGTTTTGGTAATGGTTTGAAAAGTTCAACATTTAGTTTACTGTACATAAATATGAATTTCAATATTTACATTCGTTTTTTTAGGTGTTAGAAAATTATTATTTCATTCCGCGACTTTCTATCTTTGTTTACTTAGCTTTAGCTATTGCGCTTACTGTTATAATTTACTGTGCATTAAAAAAAAAAAAAAAAAAAAAAAAGAAAAATGTTGAACAAATTTTTAAAATATTGATGTTGATGAGATGATGAAGAGGATTAAGTAGAAAATTGGGAAATATTATAGAATGATTCTTTGGAAAGTTAGCCTAGTTGATGATTAGTCTTTAAAGAGCAAACGGAAATTGCACAAAAAGAAAAATATGATGTGAAAAAGGATAATAATGTTCAAAGAATTGGTAAGAGAAATATTTTTTAACTAAAAAAAAAAAAAAAAAAAAAAAAAAAAAAGGAAAAAAGAAAAGGAAAAAGATTTTCAAATAAATGGTTATACTTACTGAAACTTGCAAAATATTATGGGATGTTTTAAACAAAAAAGCATTTTCAATTAACATTAATCATTTTGTTTGAGAGTGTTAATAAAGAAACAAAAAAGAAGTGCGTTACTTTTTTTTTTTTGAATTTTTTTCCAAAAAAAGCAATGTTAGTTACATGGTTAAAATTGTTCAGGTGTAAATTTTTGAATTGAAAAATGATATTTTGAGCGAATTAAATTTTCTTATTTTTCTTTTTTTTTTTTTTTTACCGTTAATAGCTAGCGTAATGTTAAAAGATAGCATTATCGATTGGTTTAGACGAAAAAAAAATGGAAGAAAAAAAAAGGTGAAAAAAGTTCCTCTTCTACAAATATCTTTCCATTATATTTATTGCTCAGTGAATAGGAAATTTCGAAAGATTGATGAAATGCCGTTTGAAATGAAAATACCGAACAATGAAATGCATTTAAGTTAATATTAAATGTATCTGCCATAAAACAAACAAATTTTATTGAAGTACAAAAATTTCACAATGCATTTTTATTCTCGAAGATATTCTTTTAGAATGTTTCCAAACAAAGCAAAAAGAAATCAAAAAATCAGAAAAAGTAAAAAAAAAAACGGAAAAAATCATTTTTTTTTTCTTTTTAGTGTTTAACCTTATTTAAGTCGTCTAACTTCTGTTATAACTAATTTCCACTTTTCCGGAAACTGAGCTTTACTAGTCAGATTCATCGATGATATAAAAATAATTTTGAATATTAGGAAAAAAACAGAAATCGGAGGAATATGAGTATTCTCATATATTTGAAGGAAACAAAGGTTATGATTAAATAATATTAAGCTTAAAAATAATTTTTTAAAAACAATCGGAACATTAGGGATATAATATCATTATTACGATCATATTGAATATATGAATTACAATGTGAAAATAAAATAAAATCGATCTTTTATTGGTGAATAAATTAGCTTCATTGTGTTGATTCGTTTTTTTTTTCAGCATGATCAGTAATAAAAATTCGATCGATAATTTGTATGATATGGTATAGAAGAACATTAGTAACTGATAAAATTAATTCAACTTGGTCACTTTGAACATAAAAAATATCATGGAGTGCAAATTTAATTCTCATTTATTTATTTAATCCATAATTAATATGATCTAGCATAAGATGAATATTGATGTTAACAATTTAAATATATAAGTAAAATTGTTTTAAACCAAATTTTGACGAAAAATTTCTCCACATTAGCTTAGAGAAGTAAAAAAAAAAAAAAGAAAAAATTGATCATTTTTCGGCGAGAAAATAATGCAATTCTATTCGTTTTCGTCTAAAGTAAGAATAAAAGTTAGCTTTACTTTTTTTTTTTTTTTCTGTTTACTTAAAGGAAACTAATAGTATGATAAATTATATTTGTCTTTCTTTTTTTCTTTTTTCTATACATCAAAGAATTAATCCATTTTCATTTTTCACATTCCTTTTTTTTTTTTCCTTCCCTTCAAATCAAAACTTAAATTAGGACGAACATCTTTTAGATCTTTCGGAAAATAAAGAAAAAAGGTATGGAAAATATTATGTGTTGCATAATAAATTTGAAATGTTGCAAAATGATGATAAGGCATTATATAAGAAAGAATTAATTTATCAAAGATTTTTGCATTCGAATTAATGCATCTTTTGTAATATGTAATGCTATCACAACAATAATTATTAATTTTAATGAGGGAATGAAAAAAAAAAAAAAAAAAAGAAACGATGAATTTATTTTTAAAATAAATAAATTGCAAATTATATTAGTACAATTTTCTAAGTGATTAATTCTTGAAGAATACACGAGTAAGTGGATAATTTAAATGAATATGATGTTGATTAATTTCATTAATAAGAACGAATTAAATGAAAACGAGGCGATAATTCAAATAAATTCATCATTACATCGATAAAAAACACATCGAATATTCAAGTAACAAAACTAAAACAATCAAATTAAAAATGATCGAAGTTTGAGTAAAAATATGATTAATAATTTCAAAATTTTCATCTATTAATGCTTTCAATCACATGTGTATTCAATGTGTTGTATAACTGGAAATGATTGGAAATGCTACACTATAATTTAATTAATGTTAGCATATGGGTGATTTAACAAAAAAAAAAAAAAAAAAATCTTTTGCTCATATCAATATTTGAGGAAAACGCTTCTGAACATATGTATATTATTAAAATGTAAGAACTCTTCAATAAAAATAGTTCTTTTATTTTTTCATTTTTTAATTGAAAAAAAAAAAATTTAATTTATATAATACATAAACATTTTGTATGCAATACAAGTTAGTATTTGTATAATATATCATTTCAATTATATCGTTTTAGATAAATTCCATTTCGAATAACCGTATCACTATTATCTTCTGGATAGCTATATCATCACTGTGCATGGCTATATCAGAACATATCATTATCATTTACTGCATAATTATGTCATTGCCAAGGAGAATGATATCATATCATTATCATCACTATATAATTATATCGTACTCTTCTTTCTAAGATAATTCTTCGATATGCTCTTTTATTGTATACGATGTCAGATAATAGATGAATAGTAATATCGAAAATTTTTTTCGAATTTTTTAATTATATAACTTAAATCATATAGAATTTTTTTTCTTCGTTTTTCTTTTTGACCTTGGAAAATAAAATTATTTTTATTAATTTAAATTTCAGCGAAAGAAGACATGTATGTTATGAAATTTTGAAAGACTTCCATTGGAAGACCTTTTGGTTGTTTTTCTCCAATAACTTTTGTTTAACTTTAATTTTAATTGATTAACAAATTATTAACAATAGAACGTAAAGTGATTCACTGATAATGTCGACCGAAGATAGAAATTGTAATGTAGAATGATAAATTGAGGAAATAATTACAGCTTATATGAGGATTCACTTTGAAAGCCTCTATCAGAATAATTTAATGTTGTGAATTTTAGCAATAAATTTTATTAAACTTTTAGAAAACTTGAAAAAGTTACCCTAATATATTATAAATTTTAATCAGTGGAAGGAAAGTGATATTAGAAGGAAAGTTATTAAATCAGTAAGATTTGCAAATGCTTCTGAAATATGCAATTTCAAGTATTTGTCCAATGAAGATCGAAAGGTTTAATAAATTTTTAACAACATAGTTATCAAATTAATTAGAGTGACTATTAAAGAAGTGGACGATTGAAGGCAAAAGAGCAAAATTTCCAAAAAATATCGTAAAATTACTCAAACTAACTTACCAGTACAAATGCCAATTCCATTTTGATCCAATTTTGGTTGACAAAAATTTGGCTCACGACAAGCACCAATTCCAGGGCCACATGGTTCACCCGTATCATGCAAACAAACCGTGCAACATTCGCATGGATCTTGGGCTAATTCGGAACAATCCAATAATTTAGGATTATGGCAAAAACTAGGACATTTATTGGAACATACTGTTGATAAGCTATCAAGGATGAATAAATTATCAGTTGTATAATATTCTTCCGTATCATTCTTATCAATTGTAGCAACTAATTGTAGTTGTGAAAAAAATACAGTAAAAATAGTAAGAAATAATTGAATGAGAATAATGAAATATTGAATTTGATACAATCGTATCATACCCATAATTATCGATGATATCATTATCATTCGTTTTTATCGGTTTGCTATATGTTAAAAGCAATCAAATGAATGATTGAAAAACCACCCTATGATGATGAGGATGATGAAAGTAATGGAATATATATTTGAAGCACAAACTATCAATCCCTGATGTCGCTTCGATGATGCTAATGCTACTGCTGATAATGATGATAATGATAATGATGATGATAATAATGGTGATGATGATACTGATGATCATCATTTGAATTCTTTTCATACATAAATATATACATATATACAAGCATACGTACACAGTAACAAAAATATTTACAATGATTCATTTTTTTTTTTTTTTTTTTTTTTTTTTTTTACTGATTTTATAAATTTATATACATTACAACAAATAATTTTTTTCTTTTTTTCTTTTTGAAATAGAAAGAGGAAAGAGGAGGAAATGAAGGAAGGAGGAAAAGGAAGAGAAGAAGAAAGAGAAAAAAAAAAAAGGATGAATGAATGAGAAGAAGGAGGTAGAATAGATTTTTCTTTTTTTTTTGTTTTGTTGTTGGATTTAAATTTTTGGTTTTTAATTTTTTTTTTTTTTTTTTTTTGTTTTGCTATTGAAATTTTTATATTACAGTTGAATTTATTACGGTATTATAAACATGCAAAAAGGAAAAAAATAGAGAGGATAGCATATATTTTTATTTATTTATTTTTTAAATAAATTTAAATTTCTAGTTTTCGTTATTTTATGCTACCGTTGAAATTATTACGGTAGTTTATCTGAAGGTATGATAAAAATGATTTTCGTTTCCTATTTTTTTTTTTTCTTTTTTTTGTGAAAAAATTTAATGCAATATTGCTTTATTTATAAATATAATATATATAAAGATGTTAAAAATTTGTTTATAAACTTAAAACATTTTTTAGCAATAAATTTTAGAACAAAAAAAAAAGAGAAAAAAGAAGGAAAAACAAAAATTACACTAAGTTAAGGTGCCATTTTTTGCTTTTTCCATCTCTTTCCACTTTTTCAGTTTAAATTTATAAACAAATTTGCAACATTTTTTTTTTCCTTTAAGACAAACTATTTGATAAATTTTTCACTTCGTTAAGCTTTTCTGTTTTAATCAATCAATTTTTTGAAATGATTTTACAAATGAATAAAACAGTTGTGCTTCGACTGTTACGTTTAATGTTGTTATTTGCTGATAGTAATGATGATAACAATAGTGATGATATGATAGTATTGAATAATATATGGAATGAATAAGAAAAAAATTTTTATTAGAAAACAAATGTTCAGAATTTGTTAAATTTATAATAATTTTTGTCCATGGGAAAATTAAAATAACGATTGGGTTAATTTATAAAATATGTCCTTTGGATATTTTAATTTTATTAAGTTGATAGTGTGTAAAAAGAAACAAAAAACAGAAATATACAACATTGATTAATCAAATAAATTATTCGAAATTTTCAATATGTCTAATCAATGGAATTTTTTTTTACTTCTTTGTTATGCAAATTTCTAATATTCGAAAAAAGTTTAAGCGATATTTGAAAAATAATTTAATCGACAACAACAATAACAAAAAATTGCAATTTAAATGGGCAGAAATATTACAAAAAGAAAAATTATGCGAAATAGACAGAAATGATGAGAAGCGACAAAGATGAAAAAGAAGAAAAATGGAAAGTGAGGGACAGAAATGGGAAGAGATTTTTAATTTTAAATTTTAAATTTAAGTGCCATCTAAATCAATGATTATTTCTTCATTTCTTTCAAAAAATACTTCCTGCTGTGATTTTTAGGGTGCGAAAAATGTCGGGGAGAAGAGAAAAAAAAAAAAAAGACCGATTTTTAAAAAAATCTCAAAAGAGGCAGTAATATAAAGAGGGAGCAAAAAAAAAAAAAAAAAAATTCCCTTTTTTCTCTCAGGATAAATGTTGAGAGATATCGGTCGATGAAGAGAAATTTGAAAAATATTGCTTCTTCTTTATCTATCTCTTCATCATTTTGCTTTTTTTTTTTTTCCATTTCCCTCTCTCTCTCTCTCTCTCTCTTTCTCTCATTCTCTCCCTCTTCTTTTCTCGTTTGTACTTTTTTTTACCTTCAAATATATCGATATATAATAATTTCAGGATCTATGAGGTGAGCAATTTTTTTTTTTTTTTTTTTTTATTTTTTCAATGTTAAGAATAAACGACGGTTGGTTTGGTAGAGAGAGAGGAAAAAAAAAGTTAAAAAAAAAAAAAAAACGATGAGTTTATAGAATTGAATAGATATACATTTTATATATAGAATGATAAGTAATGTATATGTAAAAGCCGAAAAAAGAAGAAAAAGTAAAATTATCAAAAAGTTCGAAAAAAAAAAAAGAAAATTGAAAATTTATTTAGAAAAAAGACTTAAAGGAAAACGAAAAAGAAGGAAAAGATTAAATTATATAAATTGCTAAACTATTTCAAATAAAATCTTACAATAATTGTTGCTTTTTTTTTTTTCTTTCTTCGTCTCTTTCTCTCTCTCTCTCTCTCTTTTTCTTTTTGTTGATAATTAATATAATTCATATATATCCAATCATCTTTTTTTTTACCAAAATAAATAAAACATTATAGAAATAATTAAACAGGAAGAAAAAAAAAAAAAAAAAAAAAAATGGATAAAACGAATGGCATACAATATTATTAATTAGGCCATTTAATGAAGCCCATTTAAGTAATCAATTATAATAATAAAAATAATATTATAAATAATAATAATAAAATAATATTATTAATAATAGTAGTAGTGATAATAATGATAATGATAATAATAATAGTATTAACAATATATATTATCAGAGAAACAAAATATATACGGATATATGTATAAATGTTTTTTTCTTGGAATTTTCGTAAAAAAATAAAAAGTAAAATAAATAAATGGTAGAATAGTATTAACAAAAAAGTAGGAGAAATAATTCCAAAATCCGTTATATCCGGAATATAACTTTTCGTAAACAATATTAATATTTTTATGTATTACCATTTAGTCATATGAATTATGCAAATATGATTTTTTCCATTTCATATTTTTACAATTTTACTGTTCTTTGTGATACACTTTAATGAAAATAAGTGAGGACGAATTAATGAACTTTATAAATATTTGAATTTTATATTGTAATTTTCCATATTTTTTCCCTTTTTTGTCTTCTAAAATTATTAAATTTCTTTCGAAAACTATTCTCTAGGATAGACAAATATGAGAATGTATCTGTGTATACAATTATGATCAATTCACATTTCATCCCATAAAGAGATAAATTATTCCTATTCAGTATGCTAAAGTACAACTGATTTAGTTCTTTCCAAAAAAAAAGAAAAAAAAAAAAAAAAAGGAATTTTTAAATTGAATTGAATTTTTCTGAGAATTCTGTAAATAACAGATCTTTTCTTCTTACTCATCAATAGCTACTAAATAAATTTGTTGGGGTATATATACACGTACGTATATTAATAGTTGATGATATACGTAAAAATTTAATCATTGAGACAGGCATAAAAATCAATATGCTGAAAAGCTTATAAGTTTCAGATTGTAGTAAATTAATTAACGATTAACAGTAATAGAATTTTTATTTCTTCCATATGTGTATGTATATTACATAAATAAAATACCATTTTATATTTTTACTTGTTTCTATAATAGAAATAGAAAAATATTTAATAAGTAGGTAGATGAATTAATTAAAAAAGAAAAAAATGGAAAATTCAAATTTTTCCCGATTCAAACATTTTATATTTCATACTCATTTCAGCTAAAATTTATATTATGCAGTTGAAGAAAATTTGTAATATCATAAAAAAATTTTACTTATATGTTAGCATTATTTTGTCATTTGTTATATTTAACATTTTTTAGCATTTTATACCGTAACAGGAACTGTTGAATATTAAGAGAAACTGAAAATTATATTGGGAGAAGAAATGATGAATGATTGATATTATTTGACAAATTAATTAAATAATATTTATTTGATGATATTTTAAAAATGGAAGGAATAGATATTGTTAAGATTTTATTTGCTAATATATGATTATCGTATTAGATAATTATTGTTAAATATATGGATACTTTTTTAAAAAAAATGGAAAATTTTAAATTTTCCTTGTCATTCCTATTATTTAGCCGGTTTTAGTACGTACAATCATCACAGTGAAAATGTTATCACAGACGTGTTAAGTATTGGAATCATCCGATATATGTCATTATCACAAACATTACCTGGATGATAAAAAATAACAATGTTCATCAATATCTTATGCATTATTTACTTCGAAATACTAGGGAAAAGAAGTGATATGATAGTATTAATTAATCTTACCATGTAATCAATAAAATTTGCTTTAAAAAATTTCTGCAAAATATGTAAATAAAAAGTAAAGCAAACAAGTCCTCTTTTTTTTATAAATGCATATCAACTCATTTTTGCATCGAGTAATTAAATAGAAGATAATTAATGCGGTGTCATTTAATTGGTAATAAGGGAAGAAAATTAAATAAAACTAATTACAAAATACTTAAGGTTATTATTAGGCGTACAAATGGTTCATTATGAAGGGAATTCTAAACTGAAAAAAATTCTCAACTTTTTTTGAGTAATTTAAAATTAACAAACAAAGAGTATTATTTACTTAGTTAAAAAAATTATCACAGTTCTAAACTATTATTTAATCTAAAGTCATTTCAATACGGAAATTTTCATACAATAGAATTTTTCAAAAATGAAGATTAAAAATCAATAATACGATTTTGCGAAATATATTTCTTCTGAATTGCTCACTTTTCTGTGCTGATAATTTGTTATGTGTAACTGATGTGTAAAAATATGTTGAAATTTATTATTTCAGTGAAATTTCTGACAAATTTTGGAAAATTTTTAATTGAATATGTAATTTAATCGATTCTCAAAATCGATCGATTATAATTAAATCTGGGCAAACTTTATTGTGCGCCTTCATTCTATTTTATTTATCTGACAAGTAAAGGGTGGTATGTCATCTGTTTTAGTCTTTTAATTGGACTTTTTTTTTTTTTTTTTTGCTTTCTGTTGCAAAAGCATCTTTGCAACCGATGATGAATTGTTGCACGAGGGAAATTGGTTAACTAACTGATATCAATCCTTTATTTTTCTTTTAATTTACAATTTCAAATGATGGAAAATTTTTTCCTGAAAACTTCAAAAAAGCATCATACAATCAAAATGTTAATTATGCATAAGTTCTATTAAATTTCATTTTTTCCTAAAAGAAAAACTGTTAAGCATGTTGAAGGAAATAGGCCTAGCAATTTGTTGTGTATAACATATATGCTTTATATGGGATGCAACTAAAAAACACTAAACAAAAATCTCTTTCCAATATTGATAAATTTTTCAAATGATATTTAAGTTCAATAATTTTTCACCTTTACAATCGTCTTCAAAAAAAAAAAAAAAAAAAAAAAAAAAAAATTTTAAAGTGCCAGAGAAAAAAAAAAATGCATTTAAAACAAATTGCAACTATCAATAACATCTACAAGTTGCTTTCTCAGATGTAACACATAGCAAATAACCTCATTTTTAACTTCGCCGAATTTCATCAAAAATTCATTATGAAAGTATATTGACTTTATGGCGTCATTGGGATGCCAGGAAGAAAAATTTCGTCCTCAGTCAAGTCAAACAATACAATTCAATGTGAATTTGATCATTTTGTGTAAATATAAATTTGAAAAATAAAAAAAAAAAAAAAAGACAAATTACATCATCTGATTTTTCTTCATAGAAAACTAAAACAAAAGAAAACAAGAAAAGACGAAAAGAAGCTTTAGAATGAAAAAATTTTCTCCTTTTCTTATTTTAAAATTCAAAGATATTTCAATTTGAAGAAAAGTTTTCACGATTACATGTATATCTATTTAAACAAAAAGAAAAATAAAAAAGTGTCTCTTCATAATTATAAAAAATTAGTAATTGAGTAATTAGTAATCCTCATAATTAGTTATAAATTAGTAAAAAAATTAGTAATTTCTTCATAATTAATTAGTAATTGTTACTTGCTTTAATCAATAAACTAACAAAAATTTAAATTTTTATTAAATAACAAGAAAGAAAAAAAACAATGTTCCAAGCTTCCTATATCTTATCGTATTCATAATTATTTATAATCGATGTGTAATTTATCAAAAAGTTTAGCATTGTTTGAGATAATTTATCAAACTTACACTAGAAAATGTTCTTTTTCACAATTTTTTTGCTTTTTCACTTTTTGTCCTTCTTCCACTTTTTTTTTTTTTTTTTTTTTTTTTTTTTTTTTTTGTAACAATACAGCATAAATTTCAATCTAAAAAAAATGGCAAATTTTTAAATTCCCAATTGGAATAAGTTATTTTAGAACAAATGCAGAAGCTTACAATATATGGAAATACATAAATTTCAATGGTTTCGTATCGTTAGGGACAAAATATTTATCCTAATAATATAAATAAGTAAGCAATGTTAATGTACAGATTAAAACTTAATTTAATCAATGTAAAATATTAAAATTGTATCGGGAATAAATGTTTAATAGTTATGCTATTTTTATCTATAATGTTCAGAATTGATCGAAATTCGAATTAGAAGCAAGATATCTAAAAACTTATTGTTTTACAAAAAAAGAAAAATGTGAAAAAATGATGATTCAATGTTTTCTTTTGGTCTGCCTTTAATGATGAAATATTTCTTTTTTTTTTGTTTTATAAAATGCAAATTTTTCACATTCCAATCAGATAACAATTTTGTTGGAAAGGGGGAAAAAAAAAGCGAGGAAAGATATTTTTGTAAATGGAAAAAAAAGCCGGAAATTTAATGAAAATCATCATTTAATCATTTCTAAAATATTCTTTCACGTTTATGTTTACAGTTTATTCCATTCCTTGGTTTATGCAAAAAAAAAGAACGATGATGAAATGATGACGATGTTAGGTGAGAAATGATTTCCGATTTCAAAACGGAAATTGAATGTAATAATGTTAAATAAATGAATGAATCAGTGGTAGAATGTAAGTTTTCCTATTTTTCGTTTAAATCCTCATTGCAAAAACATAAAATTCAATTGAATTTTTCGCTGTAGAAAAATCTAATTTTTGTTATTTTTGCTATAATACATTTCGAATAAAATTTTTTGAAAATTTTCATCTCCTTAGCTGAATATTAATTTAACATTATGAGAAAAATCAAAATTATTGTTAGTTCAATCATTTTTTTTTTTTTTTTTTTTTTTTTTTTTTTTTTTTTTTTTGCTTCACTAAGCATATTCATCAACTTCATGCAAATCAAATTATTAGAATTTTTTGATAAGACAAGGATGCTTTGTTTTTTTTTGCCTGTTTTATATCAAATTTACAAAAAATTTTTTAATTTCAAGTTGTTGAAATGTTAAAAATTAAAATATCTCCTCTCATCATTTTGAATGTAGCAACATTTAACAATGTCTTTTAAAATCCAAATTATAAGATTTGATGATCTTTAATGTCCTTTTCTTATTTTTATTAATATAATCTGTGATCCACGGAATGAAAATGTTTGACGATACTTAGCATTGTGTAGAGTATTTCTGATTAAATTTTTAACAAAGGAAATTATCCAGGGATAATAATTACAAACTATTAATAATTATTGATAACCACTGAAAAAAGAACTCTTTTTAAATACAAGCAGACGACTGTTTTAACTTTGTTTAATATTATGACGACATTTTTGGTTAAAAGAATGCAACATAATAGAACTTCAAGATCTTTTCTGAAATCTATATGCGTTTGAAAATATTTGAAACAAAAGATCAAACTGAAATTGAAACTGGAAATGGATAATTTCCTGTTGTTATAAAAATCAAAAAAAAAAAAAAAAAAAAAAAACGAATTGTGAGGCTTCATTGTTAACTTAATACATCCTAAATTCCTTATGTGCAAGGGTAATTCATATAAATAAGATTATCCCAACACTTATAAAATCTGTTCGGTTGCATAAGCTTCCATTCCTATTTATCATCCATTTTGCTTTAAATGAAACTTTTATATCAAATAATTGTAAGAAATCGAAATGGAATTCTAGTAGTATCAACGGATCAAAAATGAAAGATACTGTTTATATGCATGCATCAATAATTGCATAATTTCGTTATTGAATTCAAATTCTCATTTATTACTTACGAAATTATGTATCAAATAATTAGTGAAACAATGATTTCTTCTTATTTGAAACAAGAAAAAAAAAATACCGAAAAATTGAATTCAAATCTCATTTTAAGTTTTAACTCCTAGATTACAGAAGAATATATTATAAATTAAAAAAATTTGAAAAAAGGGAATTAAATTGTATCAATATTTTTAAATTTCACGTTGTCGTTTTAAAACTATTAATTTTGAGTGTTATATTAAGATGCGATTACCAAAATAGCACTGTTTAACTTTCTCTCTTTTTTCATTTTATTTAAGGATTTTACAATGACGTCAAGAGTAATGCGTAATGTTCCAAAAAAAAAAAAAAAAAAAAAAAAAAAAAAACGAAAATTTTGTTTAAATTTATTGAAATCACTGTGATGCGTGAAGCAGCTGATACTTTCAATCAAGCGCAAAGAAGTTGCTAGTAAAAAGATTGGAGTATGAGATGGGAAAAAAATGAAGTAGATATAAAAATTATTTCAAATAGATTAGTTATTTGATTTAAAAAAAAAAAAAAAATCTTTTATTTTATCTAAAATTATCCACTGAAAATTAGTATAAACTTTCTAGCAGCAACGACTTCATCGTCCTTTCCTTTTTTATTGTTGTCTTTTCTTGCTTTTTTTGAATTTAGCAAGCGAAGAAATGATTGTTATAATATTATGAAAACTTTGAATTAAACTACACAATTCTGACCTATTTGTATTTAAATTTACGATCAATTCCATATTTGACTATTTGTAGAAAAACATAAAACATTTTAAAAATGGCAAAAAAAAAAAAAACTTCAATATTGGAAATATTTCTAATACATGCCAAAAAAATTTTTTTTTTTGTTTTAATAAAATTTATATAGACATAATTTCAATAAAATTGTTCAAGATAAAAAAATTTTTTCTTTCATTTATGAATAAAATGCAATAATAAAATTGTAGCAAAAAGAAGGATAAGAAGATGGCAAAGAATAAGAAATGATTGTTTAAAAGTGAAATAAGTTGAATTGGAAGAAAAGCATCAGATTGAAAGGAAAAGCGGAAGGAAGTTGTTGAAGTATATATGCATATTCCAGAGAATATGTTGTAATCCTAACTGATATATCATAGATATTTGCTATCTAAAGAAACGATTTAAAAAAAAAATATATATATTATTTCAACATTTATTATTTTCGCAAAAAAAAAAAAAAAAACAATAAAATAGTACATATAAAATCCTTTTGTTTTCTTTTTTTTTTTTTTTTTTTTTTTTTTTTTTTGTTGCAATTTCCTAATATAACAGTAAACGCAAATGGAAAATGGAATCCTGAAACTTAATAAGATAAAAAAATAATTTCATCTGAAATATTTTCATTACAAATATATGATAGTATTTGTTAAATACTATTTTATGATGTTACAAAATTAAGAAATCATAAAATCAAATTTTTAGATTTATAGAATTAGAAAAGTATATAATATCGGAAGTTTCAATGAATGCTATTGAAATATATCGAAACAAATATTTATTTGAGAAATGAAATGCTTATTCGATAATCAATTTCCAGTTAAATCATTGAGATGTATTGGCGTTAATAATGTGAAAATCAGTAATTTGCAGTTTGGTAGCCATCTTTACAGTTCAAAATTCTTGAAATCTATCAAATGGTACAATGGTTCAAATTCGACAAACTAAAATTTGTTGAAAAAGTTTGAAGTATTTATTCGATAATTAATTTCTATTAATGTTATTTGTTATTATGATACATCGGTACTAATGATAATGTGAAAATCAGTAATTCGCAGTTTACTAGCCATCGTTATGATCAAAAATTCTTATATGTCAAAAATTCTTATCGTAATGCGCTTAAATTTGACCGAAATTTATTGAAGAAGTTCAAAACAATTGTTTAACAATTAATTTCTACTGTTCTGATTGTGATCGTAATGTTGCTATTTTCTTGTAAGCTTACTGCTCTAATTTACAATCTATAATTTTTAATTTTGCTTTTGCCTTCATGCATCTCAAAAAAAAGAGACTAATGATTAGAAGAATGGTAATTTTCATTAAAATTAAATAAGTTGATGAAAAATATAGCATGCAATTTTTTCTCTCTTGAATTTTTTTTTTCTTTTTTTTCTTGTTCTTTAACATTTTCAAATAAATTCTTCTCATTCATTCAGCAAGAACTAAACCAATTTTACTTTAGAAAATAAACATACATTTACATATCAATTTCCCATTTTGTTTCAAAGGTCAGCGTGATCTATTGGTATTTGTTTACAAGCAAATATTTGCATATATTTTTTCTTTTCTTCTTTTGAAATTACCTCCGAAAATATGCGGTATTGGATAATATTGGTTATTATTACTACGCAAATATTTTTCGGATGACTATTTTTTCCTTTTTCACCACAAAATAATAACAGTAAAACGAAAGAAAATATATAAATCAAGAAGTAACTTTGGATTTTCTTATTTTGAAATAAATATATTATATTGTTAGTTGCAAATTTTCATTTGAATAAGCTAAATTATGAGAAAAAAATAAGGAAAGAAAGAAAAAGAACTAAGCCTATGGCTTAAAAGTATTTATAGAGTTTTAGAGTGGTCTTAAATGATATCTTTTAAAATTCAAATATGTCATATTATGCCAAATTAGTTTGCAAACAGAATTGCGCGCAAAAATTCAACATATCATTATATAAAACAATGTTATGTCTTGTCTCTCAATAATTGCTATGAAATGAAATTTACAAAAAAAAGGAACTTAAATTTTAAAATTTGATAATAAAGAAGGGAAAAATGAATTAACTGAAAATGAGAAAAAAGTTATCATTTTAATATGAATGTGAACTAGATTTTTGTTCATATCAGCTTCTTTTTTTTGCTCGTAATTGAATTTTTAGCATTTGAAATGAAATATGGTAACTGAATTATACGAAAATAATATAAAATCAAAAATTAAAAATGCATTTCGAATTGTCACAAAAGAAAAGCTTTATCAAATGAAGAGCTGGAAGTGAGCAGGAATGGTATTAAAGACAATAGATGTTCATTTTTGCTTTAAAATATTACGAAAGGAAAGAAAAATTGAACCAAAATGATAATAACGTGTACTTTAATGTCTTATGATATATTTTAGTTTGATTGAAATATTTTATTTCGAAGTTTCAGAATCGCAATACCTTTCGCTTTTGCTTGAACATACAAATAATACAAATAATGATGGAAATTTTTAAAAATTTCTAAATAGTTCAAAACAAATCTCAATTCTTTTACAGTACCTCAAACATAAATTTTGCAGGATTTCGAAAACTCTTTTTTCTTCTTAAGAAACTTCAATGTTTCAGAGAGGAAAAAGACAAAAAATACTACAATTTGTTAAAAAGACGAAAAATACAATTGGAACAACAAAAAATTTTTCAGAATTGGGAGAATTCTTTTCTTTTTTTTACTGTAAAGCTTTTCACATAAAAGTTAAACTCATTTAAGTTATGCAAAAAAAAGATCTCTAATTTGAAAAAAATGAAATCATCGAAAGCTAAATAGTTTATTTTACTCTTTTTTTTTGCATCTAATGAAATTTAGAAGACAATATATGAACTAATGTAGTATTGAAATACAATGATTGTATATACAGTGGTTAAATTAGTTCAGTAATATAAGCATAGCATTGTTTACCATATTTGTCTCAGCATTTCTATAATAAATAAATATTTATTAACTTAATAAATGGTAATGAATAAATTTTGAAGGATAAAATCAATAAGAAAATGCAAAGTTTTGAAGAATTTAGGGCAGGGTAGAGCAGAACAAAATAGCAAAATGTTGAGATTGTGGAAAGATTTTTCATTTCATTTCAATTCTAAACAGTTGTTAATGTTTTGAAAAGTGGTGAATATATATATGTATGTATGTATGCGTGTATTTGTGTGTGTATGTATGTATGTGTGTATGTGTGTGTATGTGTGTGTGTGTATCCGTTTGTTGGATGCCTTTGAAGATGATGTCTTCGAAGAACTTATGGGATTCGAAGTACATTCTAAGATTTCGGCGCAAAAATTTTGTCAGATTAGCACTTTTATCGCTATTAGCATTAGCAACATCTATACATATACCTCATTTATTATTATTATTCTACTAAATAATAATATAATAATAATTATTACTATTTAATATTATTATTATTGATACTTTATCAAATAACAATAATAATAATTCTTATAATTATATTATTATTTAATATTATTATTATTATTATTGTTAACTGATATTGTTCTTATTACTAATTAATATTATTATTATTGTTATTATTATTATTATTATTATTATTATTATTATTATTATTATTATTATTATTATTATTATTATTATTATTATTATTATTATTATTATTATTATTATTATTATTATT
>JABVXV010000303.1:0-74249 GCA_013365325.1 Dipetalonema caudispina | reverse complement strand
TTATTATTATTATTATTATTATTATTATTATTATTATTATTATTATTATTATTATTATTATTATTATTATTATTATTATTATTATTATTATTATTATTATTATTGTTATTATTATTATTGTCATTGTTGTGCGTTTTGATTTCACTTAATATGCAGAAATATAGTTGAAATTTGTAAACTTCTAAAATAGGGTTCTGATAAGGATACAATTTGCTTTATTTAAATTTATAACAGCAACTGCAACCTTTTTGTCAATCGGAAATCATTATGAACTTGGAAAACTAATTAAGCTTTTTCTAATAATGATATGATTCTTTAAACATCACATGTAAACATATTTTCCTCGTCATTAAGCTTCCTGTTAATTAATAAGCTGTTTTCTATTAATAAACGTATCGGTAAAAATTAGTTCCGAGAAATTTGGAAAGAGTTAAAGAAAAGAAACAATTAGAAAAACTAAAATAAGAAAATCCAATAGTCATTCATCAACTTGTGATAAATTGCTAAAATTTAAAAATTGACTGATAAAAAAGAGAATAGATTGCTTGAAATAGCAATAATTAATAATTTTTAATCACTTTTTTTCATACATAATTAATAGCAATTAGTACTGTTACAAATTACTTTAGTTTCACTTTAAAATCATTTTATGATCTTTTTTTTTTCAGCAATAAAAGCTGCTATTTTAATTCAAAAATGGTACAGGCGCTGTTTAGCACGCTTAGAAGCACGACGTCGCGCAACATGGAGTATATTTACAGCATTAGAATATGTTGGTGAACAAGATCAATTAAAGGTGACTTAATTCTTTTTTCGAATTTTTTCAAAAATAAGAAATCAATTTGTTGCAGTTGTACAATTTTTTCAGCGAAATAATCGATACATTGAACGAAGCGAAGGATAATTTACACCGTTCTGCCTCAATAGCACAAGGTCATTAATTTTAGAATTGATTTCAAACAAATGAAAAAAAAAAAAAAAAAAAAAAAAAAAATGAAAATGAAATGAAATGAGATGGAAAAGAAAAAGAAAGCTTTCATTTAATTAATGATATCGAAATTTATTTTTAATCGATAATATATGAAGATTTTGAATTTTAACTTATAGCATATAAGATTCAAAACATTAACTTAAATTGTAATAAAAAAAAAATATTTTTTCAATAAGATTTATACATTTTTATTTTTATTTCCATTACTTTTTTCATACTGTTTTTTTCTTAATTAGTTAAAAATGAATTATAATAATATCAATTGCAAATCATGAATTTCAGCTTTATCGCACTATCCTTCAACAACAAGTATGATACTTTAAAAAAAAAAAAAATTGAATTCGTTCTCTCTAAACAATTTCAATTCTTTTTTTCTTTTATTTTTATTCACACAAACAAGTAACACAAAAAAAAAAAGAATGAAAATTTTTTGATAAAATGCATGAAAATTATTAAAAAAAAAAAAGGAAAGATAAAAGATCAAAATTAGTAGTAAAATTAACTTTGAAATTTAAATTTTTCATAATTTTCCTAATGTTTCATTGATATATGAAAATTTTTCTCATCATATAAATAACGTAATTATTAGCAAATGAAACAGCGAGTGAGAAAAAATTGCTGGAAATGACTCGGCCAGAATTGTTCAAAATCGAGAAAAGTTACAAAGGTCCTAATATTTCATTGCCGCTTAAAAAACTTCACATTGATCAAATGATGGATGCTTTCAAAAGTAATAAAGTAAGCATAAAATTTTAAATAAATTTTTCAATCTATTACTTTCTTTTAGAAGACAGAAGAAAATTAACATTTTGACGGATGAGTTTGCTAAATAATTTCAAAATTTAACAATACGTTAAATGAATAGATATATTATATAACTTAAAATGATGCAAGTGTTAGCTTTCAAAATGTTTGTAATTAGTTTAAAATAAAAAGAAAAGGATGATGTAATTTTAAATAAGAAAATGTTTTTAAACTTGATTTCGTCGAAATTTTTTTTGTTTATTTTTAGCTATAGATTTTCGCCAAGTATTTTTTTACATATAATAAAGATTTGTTTAAATTTACAATGAGTAATGGAGGAAATGGTCACTATCACTTTACAGATAATGCATGTCAGTTATATACTATTGATATTGCATGAAGCCCGACGGATATTTAAAACGCTTCCAACAGTTGTTGAAATATCAACATCACTATCAAAACAAATCACTATCTGTGGAGATTTGCATGGAAAATTCGATGATCTATCCATTATTCTTTATAAGGTGTATCCTTATAATAATTATTCGCAGTAATAATAATAATAATAGTAGTAATAGTGTTAAGAATAATAATTAATAACAATAGTAATAGTAATAATAATGATAATAGTAACAATAATAATAACAATAGCAATAATAATAAATAATAATAATAATAATAATAATAATAATAATAATAATAATAATAATAATAATAATAATAATAGTAATAATAGTAATAATGATGATAATAATATGATATCAGTATTAATTAATAATAGTAATAGTAATGGCAATAAATGCCGTAGTAATAATAATAGCAGTAATAGTATTATTTCACCAATTCTTAAAAAATTACAATTAATAAATGATGAAATAAAATTAAGTGCAACTTTTTGATATGAAAAAAATAAATAAACAATCACAAAGAATCGTTTGCTAGAAATGAACCAAATTCATAACCCAGCATATTTATAATGAATAGAAATTAAAGACAAAATATTTAGAATGGTTATCCATCGATTGATAATCCATACATATTCAATGGTGATTTTGTTGATCGTGGTAATCAATCTATAGAAGTATTCGTAGTACTTTGCGCATTTGTAATCTTAAATCCATCATCAGTAATACTAAATCGTGGTAATCATGAAGATCGTATCATCAATTTACGTTATGGTTTTGTGAAAGAACTGACAACAAAATATAAGGCATGATAAAATGATATACATACTACTGATAAACTATTCATTTAATTATCAATTTTAGTTTAAAAATAAATATTATTAAAAGAATTTTTTTTTTTAAAGTTTCATTTTTCTTTTCTTTTCTTGCTAATAAATTCTATATTTGATGGATATTATTTTTCAATAATTATGAAAATTTTATTTAATACAAATTGTTAACTAAGTTGGCCAACATTTTGTAGAATGTTAAAATTGACAAAAAGTTAGAATTTAGAAGTCAGCAAATGCATTAGTGAAATTATTGGAAGATATCTTCTCATGGTTGCCACTTGCAACCGTTATTGATAATAAAATATTTGTTACACATGGTGGTATTTCCGATACAACAAATTTGGATGAGCTTAAAAATTTACCACGATATCAAGTAAGTCAGCAAATGTTCATGCAATAATTATCAAAAAAGGTTTAAAGTAAGCAAAAGAGATAGGTAAAAGGTCAGGTAAATGCAAAATTTTCTTTCACACTTGAAAGTATCAAAGAAAGGAAAGGTTCAGTAAGTGTAATCAAATAGGAAAGGGAAGAATAAATAAATATGATCAATCAGAGAAAGGAAAAGAAATAAATTTAACATTTTATCTTTTTTTTTTTTTTTGTTTGCTTCAGTTTTCACATATGTCTTTAAAAATTAAAATTTTTAAAGACATATGTATATTTTTTTAAACTTTCGAAAATTTTAACCAATTAAATTAATGTTATATACATTTATTTAATTTGTTTAAGGCATTTTTTTTTTTTTTTGCTTTTTTTTTTCTTCTGTTTTGTCTTCTTACTTATAGTATGGATCAGTGCTCAGGCCACCACTTTTTTATGATGGTATAAAAAGGAAAAGTGTTGATACTAAGGAATGGAAATTAATTTTGGATGTATTATGGAGTGATCCAAAAGAGCAGAATGGTTGTACCGCAAATGTTTTCCGTGGTGGTGGATCATATTTTGGTCCTGATATAACTCAAATATTTCTTGAGAAGTAAGTATAATTTCATTTTAAGAAATGAAAGGAATGAAAAAAACGTGAAGAATTAGCATGGTTATTTTAATTTACAAATATTTTCAATTAAAATTCTCTAAAAATTTCAATAAATTATATTTGAATACAATAACAATAAAAAGTGATAATGAATTAATGTATGAATATAAAATCACCTTTAAATATAATTCATGTAAATCAATTTCTTTAAATTAATGTAGTAGATAAAATTAGAACTAAATCAAATAATAGATTATATGAAAAATTAATGAAAACATATTATAATCTATTCATTAATCTATTTCTTGTATAATTTATACATTTCATACACAATAAATTATTAATTCTTCAATTGTTTAATAATCATATTAATTAATTTAATCTAAAAGGCATCAATTGGATATGATTGTTCGATCACATGAATGCAAATATGAAGGATATGAATTAACACACAACGATAAAGTATTAACTATATTTTCGGCATCAAACTACTACGAATATGGTAGTAATCGAGGAGCATATGTTAAATTTATTGGTGCTAATCATGAACCACATTTTGTACAATATCAAGCTACAAAAGCACATCGACAAGCTATTAGTGCAAGAGAAAGGTTAAATTTTTTTTTCTTTTAAATTTAAATTTAAATTATTTTATTTAGTTTGTTATCATAAAAAAAAAAAAAAAAATTAAATTTTCTTTTTCTCATATTATTTTATTTAGTCTACTAACGTAGAGAAAAAGTTAAAATTTTTGTGGCGAAAAATTAAAGTTTCCTTTTTTTTTTCCATCTAATTTATTCAATTTAGCAAAAATTATTATTATTAATATTATCATTGTAATAGCTTATTGAATAATTGTAAATTTCTTATAATATCGATCATTGTATTAAAGTTTACATTTCAACTCAAAGTAAAATTATGCTTAAAATATTTCAACAAATTCTTAAATTTAAATTGCTCAGTTGACAATAAAACAAATAATGGAAATTTATCAGTTAATTAATGTTTTGTGAATAATTCCATTCATAGAAGATGTAAATTTAGGATTGATACTGTTGAACAATCAGCTGTGCAAAATTTACGAACACAATTGGATGTATTTGATAAACAATTAAGAAATGAATATGAACTTTTAGATCCATCAAATACTGGTACTTTCATTTAATACTAATTAGAATAAATAAGACGTATGAGAAGAATTTATCCGATACTTTTTTATAGCATGAAAATATTGTATGATAACATTTAATGTGATGATTATTTCAATTTAGGTTCACTAAGAGAAAAAAAAAACAAAAAAACTACCAAAAAATCAATTCGAATTATTTATTTTTATTACTTGAAAATTTATCCGAATCACTGAAAAATTTATTCAAATTAATTCATTGATACTACTTGAAAATTTATGTGAATCCATCAGTTATTGATGAATAAATATTATGAAAATTAATTTAAGGTAAAATTTCAATCCATAAATGGTGCAAATGTGTTGAAAGTATTTCTGGCCTTAATTTACCATGGTACTCATTAGCTCCACGACTTGTTACTGTAACTGATGATGGTAAAAACGTATTATACAAGCAAAATCCATCAACTGTTCAAATTTTTAATGATAATAAGAAAATCATGCAGGTCGGAATTTTATTCCTAATAATTAAAATTTTTGAAAATTTTGGAACTTAAAAAAAAGAAAAAAAATTTTTTTAGCAAAAGATACAAAATAAGTTGAGTTGCAAAATGATAAAAATTCTGCAAGAATTAACAGAAAACGATGAACATATAAGGATTTTTATTAATTAGAAATAAATTTTTTTTAACTAGTAACAAAAAGAATTATAATATTTCATTGCATTCTAATTCATTGCTAATTAATTTAAAAGGTTAATTAGGGAATTTCAGAAGAAACCATATGTTGTAGAAACATTATATAGGCATAAAAGTACTCTCGAATCATTATTCCGTTTCATGGATAAGGTAAAATTATTCCTTTATCTTTTTAAATCATAAATTTTAGTAACGATCAATCATTGAGTTTTTTTATATGATAAAAAATATTTAAGTATATACCACCAATTATGTAAATATTTTTTAAATGTTCGATTAATCTGATTAATTTCAAAATTTTTAGGATCATTCAGGCTTTGTATCTGTGAATGAATTCATTGATGCATGTAAAATTTTGGGTCAATATACTCGTAATCCTCTAAAAATAACTCATTTGGAACAAATAGCAGAAAGTATTGATTTCAATAAGGATGGTTTTATTGATTTAAATGAATTCCTGGAAGCATTCCGTCTTGTTGATCAAGGAACTGAATAAATATAATTGTATTTATTCTATTTACACTACCTAATGTGATATGCTCATTTGATCATTCATCCATTTTAATAAATTATTGAATTATTTTAGTATTTGTTTTTCAAATAAATGAAATATTTTTTTTTTTTTTTTGTTAACCTCAACAATTTTAATAATTCCTTTTCTTTTTAAATGTTTGTAAGAAAAAAAAAAAAATAAAATAAACAATAAACAAACCTTGTGCAAATGATACCTATGATTTATCTATTGATTATCAATAGATATGATATGTTAATTAATTACAATTATAATCACTCCATTAGTGTTTTACCGATGGATACGATATGTCAGTGTGTGTGTGTGTGCGTGTACTGGCAACATAATGTCATGGTACCAAACAATAAGTACCATTATCAATACTATCTCAACTTGAACATTGTTGCAAAAAACTTTTCTGAAAACTTTGTTTCATTTTAAAAGAAGCCTTTTAATCCAAAACAAAACTATACATAATTTACTTGAAATATACCTTTAAGTATCATTCCCTTTTTCCTACCATTTAATTAATTTTAATATATTTATATTTATTTATATGTTTTAAGTATATATGCGTGTTTAATGATATATGTTTACGTATACATCCATATATGTGTGACGTGTGTAGTTATGTTGCATACGTGTATGACACGTATGTATATAGATATATCCGAGCATATCTATATAAGATATATGTGTATTCGCTATACGTCTGTATATATATGTGTGTGTGTGAGTGTGTGTACTGGTAGCATAACAACATGGTACCATACATCAAGTACCACTTCATATCAGATCACTTCACCCAACAATACTCTACAATAAATACCTTACGTCAACATTTACTCACTCACGTCATCTCCTCCTCTTCCACGTAATTTTACTTCTTCCAGTTGCAACTAAAATCTAAACCCAACCAAAAGGTCACATTGAAAACTTTCATTCCATTCTTATTTTATAAATTTTACTACCGAAAAAAAAAAAAAAGGAGAAAGAAATTCGTTTCTGTTATTGTTGTTATTATTAATCTATCATTTTTAATAGTTTCAAGAATTACTATTATTTGATATTAAATCTTTCATTTCTGGAAATTTTTAGAAATTCTCATTTATGATATAGATCTTTTATTTTCCCAAAAATTTCTAAAATTCACATTGTTAGAATTAATCTTTTATTTATGAAAAATTTCAATCATATGAAATTTTGAAAGCTTTATGACTTTCAATTTTTCCGAAAAAATGAAACTACAAATAGCGAAATTTACGACAATAGGATTTTTTCTTTTTTCACTGTCATCTCGTTTGCTGAAAATATCTTTATTATGTATTTGAAGGAAATGGAAGTAATGCGACGTGAAACGATGTTACATGCAAGACAGTTATGGATATTATCACATTTCATGAAAGGCCATTCAAAATGGGATAAC
Source organism: Dipetalonema caudispina (assembly GCA_013365325.1). NCBI lineage: Eukaryota > Metazoa > Nematoda > Chromadorea > Rhabditida > Onchocercidae > Dipetalonema > Dipetalonema caudispina. The sequence goes on along the minus strand of JABVXV010000303.1, from coordinate 66,540 downwards.
ATTAAGGATACTAAGGTTTTATTTGCATGTTACTTTCATTGGTTATTATCCAATATAATATGATATGATTTATTATTCACATCAATTTAAATTTTAATTTTATTATCACCTATGTTTTCAGATTTCTATTTTTAAATGAAAATTTGATTGATATATGAATATAGAAGAATATAACTATAATTAAGGTTAAAAAATTAGGGATGTTTATGCATACACGGTTATAAATATGATATAATTATAACTAGAAATGCCTACTATGAATTAAACTGGTATTTTTGAAAAACAATTTTAAAATATCCTATTTATGAAATCTTAGTTCAAAAAAATTAAACCAATCATTAAAATATTTCAAATTTATCTATTGTGTATCGGTTAACTATCAATGTATTTAAATAATTTGAGTTGATATTAGCTTGCAGCTATGGTTAGCAAAACAAAAGCAGCTGAACAGTTAATGGCTAAAATGAAGCGAATTATTCGAGCTGGTGGACCTGATCTTAAATTCAACAAAGATTTAGTGCAGTTACAGTTAGAGTACAGAAATGCGAACTTCTCTGATGAAACTTTTCAACGAGCATTAAAGAATGCACAAGTAAGGGTTTTGCATTATAAAAATGATTTTATTCAGAAGGAAATATTAGCATAATTTAATAAATATAATATTTATTCTGCTGACTGTGCTTAATAAACACTAATCAAATATTGGTTAAATAGTTGTGATGGAATTTCGAAGTAGTTCACAAAAGAATCTTCACGTATGGATTTGCTTGAAATCGAATTTTTTTCGTAATGCATTCTCTTTTCCGTAAATGATATTTTTTTACTATTTTACATTAATATTTATATATTGCGCTCTTTTCTCCATAAATTACAGGTAAAAATAGTGAAATACTCTTCTGTTTACTTGAGTTTTTAGAAAAGAAAACATAATGGTTATAATTTTAGTCTCTAGGGAAAGTATTATGTTCGAATACTTATTTAGTCGCTGGACCAAATTAGTATTTTCTATTCAAAAATTAATTATTATTGCTGGATTAAATTTGAAAAAGATGTGAAGAAGAACTGATATTGAGTGTCGTATTCGACATTTCAATCTTGAGCTTGGAAGAGATAGTTTTTATTTTCAAATTACTGATTACAACTAAATGAAATAAATTTCTCGTTGTATTTGCTCAGATTTTTTCCTCACACTTGAATATTTCTCTTATTCCAGCTGCAGCCAATAAAAACAGCGAAAATTACTATTCTCGGCCCTTCTGGATCAATTTTTGTCGTTGAATCGGAAGGCTTATCTCAAAAAAAACTGCTGGACTTCCTTGCAATGTCTTTGGATAAGGTATTACTTTTGGTAAAAGCGAGGTGTTTGAGAAATAAATTTACTTTTTACTTAAATTTACTTCATAAAGTCAGTTTTATAGGTTTTATTCTGAATCATGCAACAAACTTGAAAACTTTAGTTTTTTGGATGAAGATTTTAGATTGGTGATGGATTTCAATTATCAAAGAAGGATTATAGTAGGAATTTTGAGGATAAAGGTGTTATTATCGTTAGCGCTATTAAAGCCGATAAAACACTATCATTAGATGAGGTTAGTAACACTTTCATTTCGCTTAAACACTTTCATTTCGCTTACTTAAAAGTGTTTTTGTTAGGTTAAAAGTTTGGAAGTTTATTTACTTGTTGTATTTTATGAACTTCTTATTTACAGTTGTTTTTAATTGTTCCTGAGAATCAACTACATTTACTATTTTATAACGAATCTATAATTCATTGTATATAATATACATTTCAAGATATGAGCAAAAAAGTTTTTATTTTTGTTTACTCGCAAAATTCTTGTAAGCAAACTGCATCTTGTTTATTTAGATGGAAGAAGTTTGTATAGAATTGGATTGTGATGATGTGAATAAATTTGAAGAGGATGGAGCAACATTTTATGAATTAATATGTGTACGAAATAAATTTGCTCAATTATTAGCTGTTATTGAGAAAGAAGGCTTCAGTGTTAAATTTTCCGCTTTGGAGCAGCGAGCAGTCAATCCAGTTGAAATAGAAAAACATGAAACAGAAAAGGTTTAGCTATTTTTTCTTAATTATAATTGTTTTATTTGTTTTCCAAAACTTGTTTTTGATATTTGAAATGTAAATTTTACTTTCAGGTTATACAATTATATAAAACGCTGCGGGAAAATGAAAGTATCGCTCAAGTTTATGCCAATATCAGGCCAAATTCTATACCGATAAGGCCTGTAAAGTTAAAGGCTGCATTACAATAACTCATGTATTTGTGCATCTAATACATAAGTAAATGATTCATTTTCTTCTGTCTTTTGGCGCAATTTATATGTTAATTATGAATAAATTCATTGATTTCATATTGAAAAGTCATTTCTTATCTTAAAAAACACTTATTAGTCTTTTCCATTCTTACCTCGGGTTAGTGATTTTCAATGTATTGCATAAATAAAATACAACAGCAAATCAGGATAGTTTATATTTTTAAGACATTGGAAACTTCTAGAATTTAACAATGTTGAAATCTTTAAAAAATACCGAGCGAACAACATACATGAATCATTCCACATAATAAATTACGTGAAGTGAATTTAAATCAAGGTAAATACAAAGTTAAAATATTCCTTTTTGTCCTTAATTTTAAAAAAGGAAGTTACTAAATGTTAAATTTTTGTTTTTTAAAACTAGGAAACTTATTTTAAAATTTCTGGTGAGATGAGCAGGGAATAAAATTACAATTAAAGTAAAGCAAATTTATTTTGACTTTGAAAAAAAGCTATGAGTGATTATTCGGATGGGACAGATAGAAGGATTGGGAAGCGGAGGATTTTCTAATCTTTTAAAGAGAGGTAGGTTTTGAAAAAATTAACGAATTAGGTCAAGAATTTAAGAATAAAATTATTGGTATCAAATAAGCAAAGGATACAATGTCAATTATTTAATATATTTACATCAGGAATAAAATACTGGAATGCAAATATATATATATATATCGTAATATTATATAAGAAAAAAATTATACAAGAAATATTTTTCCCTTTGGTTTGTTATTTGTTCGAGTTTTAGATGGACCACAGAAACATGCTCGTAATGTTGGACCTTCGGTTGATCCTCGACAAAAACAGGACTGTACCTGACGACGGCCATCCTTCCAACATGCATTCTTACATGATCTCATGATACATCGATCCAAGCTTCCAAAATCGCTAAATTAATCGATTAATTCTTTTTTTTTTTTTTTTTTTTTTTTTGCGTGAAAATTTGCATACTATATTTGATAACTTATGAAATCAGCAATATTTGGACAATGTTTTAAATAATATGAAATAAATAGTATGATATAATATAATATAATATAAAACAGTAATAAAACATAAAAAAAATTTATGAAAAAAATGAATTGAAATTGAGAGAAAATGAAGTCGTAAAAGTTGTAAGAAAGGAAGAAATAAACTATTTTAAAGAAGGTGAAATCTGAAAGTATTATCAGCATATTTCAATTTCTTCTAACTCTTGAAAAATCATCATTTAGGATCTTAACAATAATTTAATTTTTATCAATAATTAATGAAAATTAAAGATGTTTTGATGAATTTTCTAAAAATTTCATCTCAACTATTTTGTTAATTTACAGGTTAATTCATTACTCACTTAATGACAGTAGTAGTATTCCTAACATGAATTAATCCTATCCTTCATTTCTAACCCTATCCATATCTTTCATTTTTCTTCAGTCTTATCCATCATTGCTGTAAATCTTAATTTAGAAAGAATGAATTATTCCAAATTGAATTAATCGTTAAAAAAGAATTTGATAGTGAAATTTTTTTTTTTTTGAAAATTAAAAAATAAACTTACCAAGGAAGTGTTATATGAGGACTGCAAGTAGCTTTACAGCTTTGAAATGTTTTAGAACTTTTTACTAATGCCGCTTGGGATGTTACATTTGACAGAAATGTAAATATAATCATAGATGATAAGATGATAATATTATTTTTACTACTATACGATGATAATACTATCATTGATACTATTGCTGTAGCTATTGTTGTTGTCGTTGTTGTTGTTGGTGGTGGTTGATGGTGGTGGTGGTGGTGGTAGTGATAGTGATGGTGATGTTGTTGTTGGTGTTGTTATGAAATATAAAATTTAAATTTAATAAATGAACGCTAATAGAATGGAGGACGATTAAAGAGATCGGTAAAGGAGAAATAATAGATTTCGTTAATTAATATCAATGGTAAATGCGGACAACGTCTTTCACATACGAAAAAAGGCTCTTTATATTATTTTATTTGATAGTTGTGATCGGAAAAAGGACATTGCAATTCAATTAATATGAAATGATTTGAAGATTGGTTAAAGAGAGCTATTTGATACTCCGATAAACATGAATTATTTTTGGTATTTTTGCCTGCAGGAACTCTCGGGAACAAGTTTTAGTGAAAAATCTTTCAACGTTTAATTATTTAACAAAGGAAGAATAAAATACAGGTTTCATAAGGAACTGGTCATCTATATGATTTGTGATGCAAAAGGTGTTCCAATAATTAATTAATTTCAATCATTTTTACTACAACAATTAATTCTTATTATTTAATTGCAATTTTAAACAAACAACATTTTTTTCATTCCTTTTTTTTTTTTTTTTATTTTACTATTGTTGTTACGTATACATTTATTTAAAATGATAAAATTATAATAAAAGATAAAAGTTTGATATACACTTTTAATTTATGTTTCAATGCAAAAACAAACATTTTATTCATTTGTTTGCAATAATTAAATTAACAAACATTGTTTTATGAAGGAACAAAAATTTTAGCAATTTGATAATGTCATAAGGTACAATTTAAATGATATTTTATTAAATTGTATTTTTCTGATGAGAACAAAAACAAAAACAAAAAAAAAAAAAAACATTTTTCTTTTTAAATAATTTTTCCATCTTTTTTCTTTTCAAATAATTTTAAATAATTTCTTTGTTTTTCCATTTTTTAAACAAATTGAATAATTTTCCTTCATTCTTTTTTCCCACTCTTTTTACTTTCTTTTTTTTTTTACAAATTTTACTCATAACTTGGCATTTCATAGTTATTTTTATGGTTAACATTTCAAACTAATGAATCAAAAATTGAGATATCAAATGTTTTCTTCCATTTTTGATATATATATTGACCAATACCTGAAAAAAATTTTTTTTTTAGTATGAAATAACTTTTTCGATAGCAATTCAATAGTCGTGTTATGCTTTTCTTAAATAATTTCACTCACTAAAATTTATGCATAGTTTTAGCCTTACTCAATAAAATTTTAATTAAATTTTTCTCGGGACAAAAAAAAATTATTTTGAGCGAAACATTGTAATTCTGATTTTTTTTTTTTTTTTCGTTCTCTATACAGTGAAACTTTAATTACAGTCACCAAAATTTTGAAATTTCATTTGAGCTACAAATATATAATCAAAAACTTCATTGTTTTATATTTTAAAAATTGAGTATTGCAATTTATAATAGGAAGCTTACATTATATTGAAGACAATATACGAAAGTGGAAATAATAGCATTGAGTAATAATCGACCTGGAAGGAGAATGATGCAATTTCCAGGTAAAGTATAAAAATAATCGCTTCAATGAAAGCTTAGATTAATTTTCAATCATAATTAACCTACTCTTAATATCTTTCACTAAATTTAAGCATAAAATGATTTCAATTTCAAAACTTTGTTTATCTAAATATTGAAATTTTAAAAGTTGATTTTATTTATTTTTTGAATTGTATCATATGTTTTCTCCTTCCAAATTTTCTTCTGTTTATATATTCTGATAGCAAGAATGAATATAAAAAAATCGAAAACAAGAGAAAAAAATAAAAATTTCATTCAATTTCAATAGTATTCATAATTTTAAAAGAATATAAAAAAAAAAAGAAATTCTTAATTTTAACTCTTATCGAATGTCCTAAATCGATTACGAATTTATATCGTAATAAAGCAAAAAACGAGTTTTTGATTTATTTCGTTTTGTTTGTTTTTTCTTTTTTTTCCTTTTGAAATTTCTCAATTGAGTTTTTTGTTTAGGATAATTTCCTATGATTCATTATAATTGCTAGTAGAAGTGAAATTTTCTTAAGAAATTACCATTTTTTCAAAATTTTTCGATTTAATTACTTTGTTAATCACCAGTAAAATACAGTTATTGAATTGGCTTAAAGTTTTTTTTTTTTTTTTTTTTTTGAAGTTATCAAGTAAATTTAACGAAATGTTTACAATTTATTTCTTGTTTAAAAAGTAATTACAATCTTTGAAGATAAAAAAAAAAATGGAATTTAAAAATGTAAAAATTACTCATTCATTCATACCTGTGCAGAAGTAATTCTCCAATCTCGATCATGCAGTTGACCCAATAATTTCCTAATATCTATTATTGGCTGAAGATGAAAAAAAAAACAAAAAGGAGAAGAAGAAGAAAAAGTATGAAGCAAATATTGATATGTTCTATTTTATAAATTAGTATGAGGAAATGAAATTTTTTGAAATTTAATTAAAAATACTTACCCATTTGAAAAAACAATGTTTATGTGATAAGTGCTCCTTGCTATTATTATCAAAATCAGTATCCTTTGAAGGATTTCCTGTTTTATATGTTTGTGTTAGATTGATTACAGGTGAAGTAGTTTGCCTTTGTGAAATTTTCATATCGCTCTCACTCAAATTTCCATTTCGACTTCTTTTTCTGCTTCAAAAAATTTTCAATTTAAAATGAATGATTTAATCAAGTTAGCAAATAAACAAAGCGAATGCATATAAATGAAAAATTATATTCTTTGCAAATTTTTGATTTCATTTCATTTTTTTAAATTTATCCATAAAAAATTATTTCAGAACCTAAATTTGGTAACATTTTATGCTACAACTCAAGCAAATGTTATTAATATATGAAATATATCTATTTATATTTATTTATTTTGAATACAGCGATACTTTAATAACGATTTATAGACTTTGTTAAAATTTATAATTTATCAACTGTTTTCGAGAAATTGTATTATCGATTAAGAACCTTGTTTGATTGACCCATTCGTTAATTGCACCAGCTCCAACTTGCTTTTTCCGTTCATAACTGGAAAAGCAAAAGTCAATTCAAATAAAATTCAAAAGTTATTTGATTTCAAATTAAATAATTTACATCGATTTCATATTTCCACAGTGCTAAAAAAGTTATTGACCAATTCGTGAATTTGTCGTTTCAACTTTCAAAGTTTTTCTGATAAATATTTCAACAAAATATTGTAAACGCTTACTGATTAAGCCGACAAATGACAGCTAATTCTACAAGTGTGCAGAAAATAAAAATTACCGAACTAATCATCCACACATCCAAACACTGAAATGCATAATTTTTTTATAATTAACAGATCATGTAAATTGTCAAAGATTTAAATTTTGTAATTGTAGAGAAGACTGGAAAGTAAAGAATGCTAGAAGAAGATCAAAATATCTTAGCCTAGGCTAAAACTTTTTTCAAAAGGCTTTTGTTTTTGATGAAAAAAACTAATATTTGTTCTCAGTAATGAATTTGAACGAGAGAATTGAAAAATGCAATTGATGCATGAATTTTTCTTTTTTTTTTCCTTGGAAGATACGAAAATTTATAAATACTGTTATTTTATGCTTGGGAAAAGGTAAAATGAAAAATATAAAAATAAATTAACTTTGATATAGCTAGCACGATGATTGATAGTTAAATGATATTTAAATGGATTAAAAGGATAAGGAATTGAATGTAATTTTTCTACTAATTAATTGCATGAAAATAAAATAGGAAAAAGTGAAACAGTAAATATGAAAATAAACTAACTTTGATATAACTAGCACGAGGCAAATGACGTAATACACTACCAAATTGAAAACTTACTGCTAATAATGATGATACGCCCAATGTTATCCTTAAAAAAAGAAAAAATCTTTTTATCAAATTGAAAAATTAAATTTAATGTGTAAATGATGATGTTGCTACTGTATGGAATACGATATACACATGGTACTGTAGACAAAATTGCTACTATACGGTACACTACATATACGATACTATAGATGAAATTGCTCCTGCGTGGGATATAATGCATATAATGATATTGTAAAATATGTTATATGTTATTTTGTTGCAAAATTTTTGAATAATAGAGACTAAAATATTAAATAGCATATATTATCGAAAAAATTATAAATTTGCTAACCTTGCAGAAGCAGCTCGCACGTCGAAAAAAAATCCAACCCAAGAGCTAATAACTGTTAGTGATGTTGGAAAATAAGAATGAAAGAGATAGAAACCGTATCGTCGTGCAAACTTAAATTTAACCTGGAAATTTTCTCTTAATTAGAAATTTCAAGTTTTATTAAAATTCGTCCTTATTTTATTTAAATTTTAATACTGCTCCACATACTGCCAATAAACGTTTATGTGCCATTTAAAAATTTTACTGAATGCTATATTTTTTGATTTTTGAAATAATTACTGCTCTGAATGCTTTTTATTTTCAATTTTGTTTAGCACAAATTATGCATAAATATGTTATATTAAAAAAGAATCAATAATATTTCATTTTTTTTTTTTCATCACTTTATCTCATAAAATTTTGTATTTTCTACTTTTAAACACATTCATTGAAACTATTAAAGATTTAAATTTGATTTTACTTTTACAACCAATAGTTTGTTAACAATTCCTTTTTTTGTTTGTTACAATCACCCTAAATAATAGAAACAATTAATCATGCATGTTTTAATGATCAAATGGATACTAATTTTAGTTCATGTACACGATGACAATTTCAATGAAGTTAAAAAAAATTTGTTGCTGAAATATTTACTTGAATTAGGTAAATTTTGAATTTCTTTTTTGCAAAAATTTGTAATATTAAAAGATATTATTAAGCAGACTTTACCGGTTACAAGAAAAATAACCGGAAATTTTGGTTGATGTTAACAAGCAGCATTAATTTACCTTTGCCCTATCCCATACGCCATTCGGATATTCCAACTTTTCATGATCCGTACTCCAACCAGTTAATTTAAAATCCGGTAATTCAACTATTTCCATCAATGTTAACGGTTTTTCATGCCAAAATAGTCTTACTTCATCCGCATTAAACGAATAACTTTCAAAATCAAGTTGACAATGTATTGAATCAAATGGGAACATTTTTAAGTCCATTTTGCATGGTGCTTTAACTTTAAGTCTGAAAATAATAAATTTTAATAATAATTATCAATTTTTTTTTAGTCAAATTTTAACAATTCTGAAACTTTTCAATATGTTAGTTTTATAAATTATCATATGTGATGGATTTTGTATTTTTGGCAATATTTTTGTAGTCAAAAAACAACAAATTGCAATATGATATGAATGAAAATACAACTTCGATAACAGTATTTCTGTGTTACTTTTTACAATAAATAAGTATTTTCAAATAAACAAATAAATATTTCTAAATTTCGTACCAATGATTTCTGCATTATCAACTTATCATTTTGCTATACTTATATATATATAATATATATGTAATGTATTATAAGTAAGTATAAGAAAAATTAAATAACTTGAAAATTATTGGTATTTAAAAGTAGTTTATTTTAGTTTTAAAACTAACCTGAAGTTATTCCATACTAAACCATTTTCATATAGAATGATGAATGTATTCTCAAATGGTGAACTATGTACTGATGAATGCCTACTATTAATAATACATGTATCAGGTGTCCAAATTTTCTTTCGAAATTCACTTTTCAAAGTAATATTTGTTGTGCAAATATTTAATCGCTTAAAATTTAATCGTGGATCTTCCCATATTTCGCTATACATAAAATCTAATTCAAAATCACCAGTTAATTCCGAAATTGCTGTAATACTCTGAAAATAAGCACTGTATATTTTTACATTCTCTTTTAATTGTTTTTTTGTCAACAATTAAAGTTAGACTGATTTATATCATAATCTAATTAATTTAATTTTAAACTTTTCTTTTCCATTTTATCTTGCTTCATAGAATAGCAAAGTCTGTTTTAGAAAATAACTTTGAAATCAAATATTTTAAAGATTTTTAAATGCGAAAATAAATATGTAAGATAAAAAAAGGGCAAATTTTCAACGGGCAAAATGTGGCAAATTCGAAATGAAAAATGATAAATAAAGGCAAAAGGCGAAAAACATAGGTGAAAAGTAATAAATAAAAGTAAAATGTGAGAAACGTGAGAGAAAAATGATAAATTCGAAATTGAAAATGATAAATAAAAGTAGAATGTAAGGAATATGAACGGAAAAGTGATAAATACGAAGTAAAAAGTGATAAACAAAGTTAAAACGTGAGAAATCTGGACGAAAAGTGATAAATTTAACGTTGAAAGTGATGAATAAAAGTAAAATGTGATAATTTAAAACAAAATATGACAAGCAAAGATAAAATGTTGAAAAAAAATTAATAACCAAAGTAATAAATGTAAAATAGTAAAAAAAGATTGATTGAAAATTTAGCCGAACAATTAAAAAGGAATTTTTAACTTTCCTTTCTTTGATAATACAAAATAAAAAAAAAAAAAAAACCCACTAAAATAACAAATGAAAAGATTAAAAGTTTGAAACTATAAAATTACAATTACAATTATCAATTAATGTTAATTACCTGTACATGCACTTCAATTGTAACATTAACACCTTCATCAAATGGTAACAAATGAATATCGTAATCTTTGAGCAATGCGTTAATTATATGTCCCAAATTAATCGAATTCCTGGAGTATGAATATATTATAATTTTAAAAACAAATAATTATATTATAACATTTAGAAATGCATATAAAATGTCAAGAATTGTCCATATTAATAATTTTATGTATTATTCCTATTCCTTCTTTTTAATTTTCTTTTTTTTTTTTTTGAAAATATCAATTGACTTAAACTAATACATTCCATTTTGTCCTTTCCATTTCCATTTGATATAATGTTAAAATTTGAATTTCATTAATTTATGATTTGTTATTGTCATTAAGCAATCTTTAATCTTTAATTTAATTCACTAGCTATTAATTATTAATCAATTTCCTTTTTATTGAAGAAATAATTGCTACCACAACAACAGATCTATTGATCGTTGATTATTTTTAGTAAAATTGATCACTATTACTAGGTAGCATTTGAATATCAAAAATAAAACAGATCACTGAATAACTTAACAATATAATAAATGATCGCATAGTTTAAAAAAAAAAAAAAAAAAAAACATTGTCTTTCATTTTATTGCTAAAAATAAAGATTGATAATGTGATAATGGTATCCTGTGATTAACGACAACTGTGATATGATGTTGATAATAATAGTGTAATGTGATAATAAATAAACGCAAACAAATTCTATTTTATTATTTTGACAGATAGTTGAAATTATTAAGTGAAATTTCATTCACAGATTTCAAATACTTACTGTAAATTAGAATTCAATTGAAAATGATAAGTGTACAAAAAGTTTCATTAGAACTTTTCCTTTTTTTTTTCTCTTTCTCTATACTTTATTGTCACATTAATCTTAAAATTACAAAAGTAATATTTTATAAAATTCTCAATTTGTTCTTTTCGGGAATATTCAAAGGAAATTTTATTGATAAATACTATCCAATAATATGAATGACAACGTTTCCGTTTGTCCTTTTTTGTTTCATTCTTCTCTCTCTCTCTCTCTCTCTTTTTATCTTTATTTTTTCGGTAAATACTTTATAAAATTTTTGAAATCAGTAAGTTACAAATCAGAAGAATGCAAAAAAAAAAAAAAAAAATATTATAAAAACTTATTTGATTTACATCTACAAATATCACTTTTTTTTTTTTTTTTTACTCCTCAAAAAGGATTCCTGCAAAAATTTGTAATTGAAATTGAAAATTGGTAAAAAAATTGTTTGATATTAAAGAGGTTTATTGTGAAATTTGCATTTCACATCGAAATTGCAATTAATTTCAACGTAAAATAACTAAATTAATAGTTTTAAACTATTACTTATAAAATTTAGAATTTGAAATGATATGATTTTTATCATTTAGCATACGATTGAGGGGGGCGAGCAAAATATTTTGGTATGGAAAAACTTTTCCTTTTACATTTACTGATAACAATTGATAAGATATTAACTGAAAGCATTTGAAATTGCCAATGATATGATTACTCAAATCATGGGATGAGTGAAATTCGAATATTTGTTTTAGTTAAATAAAATATCTCAAATTTTATCGATATTTCAAAATTTCACGAAGTTAAATGATGATTTAATGACTGATTGTTTCAGGCTTATTTGTTGACGTCAATAAATTTATTGTTATCATCTATGCGTAACTTAATTGATTGATTTATAGAGTAGTGATGAAATTAGTTGAAAAAAAAAAAAAATGAAAACAATGATTTTTTACAAAATTACAATATGTTTCTTAAAGACCTAAAATTAATAAAAAAAAAAAATGGTGAATTTAATATTTCAAACAGTAAATTAAATTTGAAATTGCCAAAAGGATAAATTTTATTTTGAAATTCATTACCAATATTTTTTATTGATAAAATCTGATTAATTTTGTATACTAACTAAAATTTTTGACAAATAAACTATTGTTATTTTAGAATTGAAAAATTTTTTTCATAATTAAATATAACTTTGTGTTAGATGAATTTGAATATTTCCTCCTATGAATCATCATCTTTCTACCACAGTTTGTTCTTGAGGAAGTTTAAGATTGAAACTTATCATCTCTTATCATCAACTCATTATCATTGATAATTGATGCTACTTCTAAGATTATGATGATCCAAATATCACTAATAATATTTGTGATACTTTTTATAAATCCATTGATGACAAATTCACTGTTCATTTAGTAAATACTGAATATGTATTTATATTATAGGAGCCAAGAATGGTAATAAAAAATCATATGAATAGAATAGAATCATTTCGCATAATTGGATGGCTAAGAAATTACAATTAATTTTAACTACTTGTTAGAATTAATTCATTAGATCGTTACTGAAAAATATTTTCAATCAAATTTGGCATATTATCAATCAAACAAAGTACAATTAATAAAATTACTTCAAAAAATTATGAAATTATTTTGAATACATCAAAATTTTATCATTTCAATTCTAAAATAAAAACGAAATTTATTGTATGCTCAATTTATTAATGCAACAATTAGCATGCAAAAGGGATGCTATTTAATTTTCACCACTGAAAAATGCATTTGGATATCAACAAGTTAGCGGTTGAATTTGGTAAATAATTGCTTTTCACTTTTGAAACTTATCATTTCCTTTATCAGTTTTATCTTTGGTTGTATTTAATAAAAGAAGCAAAAATAAAGAAGCCGAATCAGAAATTCTCGTCAGGAAATAATTCCTCATAAATTTCTGATTCGGTGTTAAAAATTCAATGTAAATTGCACTGACATTTCGATTTCTTATCAATTCTATGAACGATTATCAACGGAGGCATTTATTGCATCATTTTGAAACATTCATATTAATAATTAAAAAAGAAAATTAAAATTTTGCAAGAGACTTTGGTTTTTTTAGATTTTATATCTGACTAGTGAATAATTTATTTCAGATCAGTAAATTTATTACCATATATACTCATATGCACAGATATCTATTAAATCAAATTTGATTTAAATCTCATATAACAATAACAGTGATAATGATAATGTTAATAATAATAATAATAATAAAGATAATAATAATAATAATAATAATAATAATAATAATAATAATAATAATAATAATAATGATAATAATAATAATAATAATAATAATAATAACAGCAATAATAGCGAATGAAAAAGAAAAGGATAGAAAAACGATTTCGTTTCAACAAAATCTTTTGTCATCTTATCACAACTAATAATTTGAATTAGATCCAATTTTAACTCTTTCAAATTTATTTCGATTTTAATTCCATATTTCTCATCAAATGAAAAAATGTTATGGTGAACAATTTTCTAGTTTAATTTTGTCTTTAATTTCATAAAAGAGAGGTTGCTATGACAACTGTTTATTGCAGTTTAATAATTGATAAACTATGGTTCAGTTTCAATTAACATTCATTTTTCATACATTCTAACATATAAATATATTTGCCCAAGTTCCATTGTTTATTTTTTACCTATTCGATTTAATTAATACTTGTAATTTAAACCCGAATTTTATTTTCAATCATAATTTTAATTTAATTTCAATCAAAATTTTTTTTCAGTCTTGTAGAGAATAAAAAAAAAAAAGGAAAGTATTCGAATGTTTAAATTTAAGCATTTAAATTTGGAATATTGTAAACAAATTAGTATATGTTAGCAAGAAATCGGAGAAAAACAAATTTTCATTCAATAATTTAATTTGAAAATGATTGAAAGGATTTTTACATTCTCTCAAAAGATCGAGAAAGCCTTCTAATTTAGTTAAACTTCTTTTTAGCTCTTAAAATTTACGATTAACTAAATAATATTATTCAACAATCATAATGGAAATAAAAAAGCACCGCAATTCATTTTTATTATTGCTATTTTTCCCACCAAATTTATTTCATATTTCTTATCAAAAAAAAAAAAAAAAACATTATTTACTCACAAAAAGTTCGTAGATATATTAAATTGATATTTCAAAGATTTTGAAGAAAATAACAACAGAAATAAACGAAATTGATAAAAGATGAAAAAATGCATTGTCCAGTACAAAAAAGAAAATCGAAATTTTCGAAATTTTGGATGAGCAAAGAGTTTTTGCAGATTTAAATTAAAATAAACAATTTTATGGGTTAAACTTGTAGCATTGAAAAAAAAAAAAAAGAATACCAAATTTGATGCGTTGTACTATTACGTGACCTGAAAACCTTTATGGTTTCACGTTATAGGAAACGTTAATTCTTAAAAACAGGTAAGTAATCAAGAATAACAAAGATAACATTCTTTTTTAGCATACATTATTATCTTATTTTACCTAATATTAAACTAATAAAATACACTTTAATTAATAAAAATTCTGTTGTTTCATAATATCATTAAATTTTTGAATATTTATTGATACTATTCCTTCATTAATTATTTAAACTTATAAATTGATTTAATATACAAATGTGCCATACTAATTTGCTGACTAAGTTGTTAACTCTAACAATTAATTGTTGCTAATTTTTCAATTACAATTAATCTTGAATTATTTATTGTTGCTAACTTTTTGTTACAGTTTAGTTTGAATTATTACTGACAAAATAAATTACAATACTAACTTTAGATAAAAATACATTAAAGAAATTTTTATAAAATTGAAATGAAATAAAAGTTTTTGTAAAAATTTTTTGCATTTATTTTGAAGATTTAATAAAAAATTTGAATAAATTAAATTTAAAATTAATTGCTTACCTTGTACATCGATCAGCTATGGCAGTAGTAGCAATAATAATAATAATAACAGTAAAAAAAGAATTATTTATTACAGTATGATTATAGTTATACTGTAAAAACATTAATTTCTTTCTTCTTCCACAATATTATCCCGTTGAAAATAGCACTTTGCAAATAATTTCTTTCGTCTTTTCCTCAATGCAATTCATTTAGTTGAAATGATGTATGAGTAGTAAAGTCATAAATTTTAATGGATGAGTAAAAATTTTTCCTTACCGTATAAACCTGCAATAAAATCAATAAACCTTTCTTTTTCTCACTCTCTCACTCTCTCTCTCTCTCTCTCTCTTTCTTTCTTTTGTTGTTATTTTCTTGTTATTGTTTTATTAAAATAAGCAAAAAAAAAAAAAAAAAATCAATGCAACAATATTAATTTTTACATTTCATGTAATTAAAAAAATGTAATTAATAATATCATATATCTTTTTTCTTTTCTTTCTCTTTTCTTGCTATTTCACTGTTATTGTTTTATTGTATGAGCAAAAATAAATGCAATAATATTTAATTTTTCTTCCTACCATATAACTTAAAATTTTACCAATAATGTTAGATGTTTTCGTTTACTTTCGTCTTATTGTTGCTATTACAAAAAAAAAAAAAAGGAAGAAAAAACCAAAAAATTTATTTATATCAAAATTTATTCATTTTTTTTTTCAACTGAAATTGAATAAATTTCATTCTAAGACTAAAATTTAATCGCATTAGTATTCGAAAATTTTATTCTTTAAAAAGATTTATCTATTTCAATGAAATTCGCAATTTTTGTTTCATTTTCTTTTACTTGCTTAAACAAATTAATGGAAAAAATCGACCAAATCATAAATTACTGAATTATTAATGAAAAAATTGGTAGATGGAAAATGTCAAAATTTTAATTGTCAATTTAACATTTCATCACACTGAAATTTTGACAATATTTCCATTAATGCATTCAATTGAAAGAAATAGTAATCTTTTTGATATTATTGTTATAATCGTTTTTTTTTTTTCTTTCATACAAATAAAAATTTCGTCTCAAAATTTAAATTTTTAGAAAAAATGACTACTTGTATGATAAATAAATTAAAATTTTCACTCCAAATTTAAAATTTAAAAAAGGATACATATTTAGATTAGAAGAAAACAAACAAATTGTTATTAACATAATACGAAAGTGTCAAAAAAAGAAAAAAAAAAGATTTCAAATGCGCGAAATTAAAATGGAATGTTTTACCCTTTAAATAAGTTAAAGTAATAAATGTTAGTTCCGTATTACCACAACATAAGTTTGTTATTTTCTTTTCATTTCGAACTTTTTTTTTTTTTTTTTTTTTTTCTGCCATTCATTTCACTCTTGATATATACATTTAAAAATTATTTCATTTATATTTAATTTTTTGACAAAAATTTTTAATAATTTTTATACGCCCAGTGCATTTGCTTTGTTTTTTTTTCTTTTGAACAATGCGAAAAGAAATTCTTTTCAGAAGTTAGTAAATTTTTGAAAAGTGCAAATAAATTTTTTTCATATTGATTCAAAAAAAAAAAAAAAAAATTAATGTTTTTTTTTACGTTTTTTTTAATTTTTTTTTTTTCAAAATAAAAAAAAAAACTTGATTCTCGAATCATAGTTATTTTTTTTTTTGGAATATAATTTACATTTTCTTAAAAAAAAGATGGAAAAAAAAAATTTGTTTGAACAAAATTTTTTCTAATATTTCAAAGAGAAAATTTCTTAATTGAAGCAAGAACGAACAGGAAGTGTTCATATATATTTATATATATATATATATTTAATTACTTATCCTCAATCTTTTTTTTTTTTTAATTATAAGCTAATAATACATTATTTTTTGCATAATTATTAAAATTTTGCTATCATTTTTACTTATCTATACAACATTACTATCATAAATTAATCTTTTTTCGCCTATTATTTTATTCTTTTCAAAAAATTTTCCACTTACAAAAATTTTTTTATTTACCAAATAATTTTAAATTTTATTAACAAAACTTTTTTTTTTCCAGAAGAAGTAATAAAATTTCGAATGAATAAAGAAGTATTAAACATAGCTAATTTATTCAAAACATTCTATCCTAAAAATAGTTTGCTTGCATGAATTAGATGAAACTAAGTTCAAATATTAATTAGCATATTTTTTAAGAAACTGAAAATTTAAATAAATGTGAGTAAAAATTCCAGTAATCACGTTTAATACATTCCCAAATGCATTATCGAAATAATAAAGAGAAGAAAATATGCATTCGAAGGAGTCAGAAATTCTGAAAGTTTGATTAAATGCTATTTTAAATTAAGTATACTAATTAAATTTTAACTTTCATGTTGCGAATCATTTTCATATTGCATATATATTATACAAAAATAAATCTATAAACTTTTTTATATTTTAACATAATATAATTACATTTACCGGAAAAAACAAATTTGCGAAGAATTAGCACGAGTTAAATTAATTGTTTTTAAGTAATTAGTTTCTAGTTCAAGACAGATCTTTTTGTACTTTCAACTTGTTCAAATGCATTTCACTTTTGTTTTCAAAAATAATTTTAACATGAAATATTTTGACAATGTTTGGTTAAAAATTTTTGATTAATTGAATTTTTTTTTTTTCTTTTGACTAAAATAAAAAGAAAACAAAGAAAGAACAAATTTAATTGTACGACGTAGAAAATGAAATATTTAATGATAATTAACATTGCAATTAGTATTATTACGCTTAATAAAAATGCTAACAAAAAAAAAGAAGAGAGAGAGGGAAAAAAGCGTTTGTAAAATGAATTTTTTTTTTTTCTTTCATTGCAAAATTTGCAACAAAGATATAAAAATTAATAGAAATTTTGTTAAAAATTAGAATAAACTGAAGCAGATGTTAATGAATTTGCCAGCTAAAATATTTACTAATATCATTAATTGCAACAAATTCATGGAATATAAAGCAAAACAGTAGAATTGAAAATATGTTAAATATAGATGTGTTGAAGAAGTACAAAAAGAGTGGTAACTAATAATTAGTTAAAATTAATGAAAAATTAGTTACTAATGAATTAACTAACTAAGGTATGATATGAAAATCATTCATAACTAATCAATCATTTTTAATAAATTTTTACTTTTTTATTTGTTAAAAAAAAAAAAAAAAAAAAAAAAATAAAGAAAAAAAAAAAAAAAAAAAAAGGAAGAAAACAATTTTATAATTTTTTATTTTTCAAAAAAAAAAAAAAAAAAAAAAAAAAAAAAGAAAAAAAGAAAAGGGAAAGAAGAAGAGAAAGTAAAAGGAATAATTTTTCGCTTTCTTGTTTTTCAAAAAAAAAAAAGAAAGAAAAGGAAGAGATGAAAAGGAAAAAAAAGAAGAGAATAAGGAAATGATTTTTTATTTTCTTATTTTTTAAAAAAAAAAAAAAAAATAAGAAAATAAAAAGAGTAAATGATTCTTTAAAAATATTGATAAAGATGCTATTAATGAAAAAATACTATGTGAATAACTAATAAATCGATTAAATGACACTAATTAAATAACATTAATTAGGTAATTTAACTTGTTTTGAATTTTTAATATCACCAGAAGAGCAATTCACGCTAGCGAAAAAAAAAAAAAAAAACGATAAGTGTAGTTGAAAAAAGAAATTAAATGCTGAATTATTAGAAATTGTAAACAAATCTCTTTCTTTCAAAGAATTAATATCGAATGATTTGACTAATTATATTATTAAATAAAATTTGCATCTGTCCTTATGTTTTGTTTTTTTCAATAAACACCATCATTTTTTTCAATAGTTAAATATAAATTTGTGAAATATTTTAGAAATTTATAAAATGAAATCGTAAGATAATTGGCTCAATTATTTTTTCCATCGGATGAAATTAATATTTCGGTATAAATCAATCATTGTGAAAAGTTATATTTAGCAGCTTTTCTGTATCATTTTCCCTCTTTTTTTTTTTTTTTTTTTTTTTGCAAAATCGAAATTTCTTTTTTTTTTCATAATTTTGTTTTGTTTACAACTTTTGTTAAATTTCATCCTTATATCCTTTTTTCTTTTTAATAAATTTTAATCCATTTTTTAAATAAAAAGCATATTTAATTTTACTTTTGTTTTACTTTGAAAAGCAGTTTGAAATATATTTTCAAAAGAAGACACGAACTTTTCCTTTGATATCAGTGAGCAGTATTTGATAAGTGATAAATTTTGTAAATTTGTACAAAGTCTTAGTAATTGATAAATATGGCTAATTATGTTTAGTTTTCATTGGGTTACTTTCTGTAACTTATTACCTATCAACGTCAAAAATACGTTCATGTTACGAGTAAAATCGATTATTTGTTAATTTGTGATTACTTTCAATATTGTATATGATGCAAAAACAGGAAATTAATTTTTGAATTTTGATTATTAAATTCCAGTTAAAGTTCAGGCAGTAATTAATAAAAAATAAAATAGGATAAAAGGTGTATTTAGAAAGATGATAAAACTATGAAATAAAGCATCATTTGCAGCAAACAAACAAAAATGAACCAAAATAAAATTACTAATTATGTGTATTATTAATTTATTATCATCAATCGAACTGATTACAAATTATATTTTATGATCATTGGTTGATGAGGGAAATTACTGAGATACTTATTTGTAAGACAACTATTTTAGAAATTAATTTTAATACATCATGATAACATTATTATCATATTTCATTTTAAAATTTTCAAAATTTAAAAGTGGGAAACATATCGAGTGATGTTATTAAACATATTACAATTAATGAATTTAATTCTCTAAATTCTTTCATATTTTTCAAAAATCAGTATCATCATCATTAATCAGATATCGGTAAGTAATGCCGTATTTTCCACATCGTGCAATTAGCTGCTAACGTTCATTCAGTTCGTGCTTGTCACCAATGATGATGGTGATTATGATGATGATGATGATAGTGATGGTGGTAGTGTTGATGGTGGTAATGGTGGTAGTAATGATAATGATGGTGCTGGTGCTTGTGCTGATGCTGCTGTTGTTGCTGCTGATGATGATATTGATGATGTTGGTGATAGCGGTGGTAATTTTGTTGATAATTTACCTTCAATTGCTTTATTCTTTTAAATTTTCGAAAATTTCAATTCATTTCAAATTTTTTCATTTGAAAATCTGATTAATTTAATAACAAAATGAAAAAAAGAAAAAGAAAAGAAAAATTTTTAAATAATTAACATCCTATATTTCAATTATCAAAATGTTTCTAAAATCTAATTTCAGGATATCCCTGATATTTTCAGATACTGGTATATCTTAAATGCTTATTTCGATATGATTATCGGGATATTTTGTCTTAAAATATCCCAATGAGATAATAACCTTCTTTTTCATCGACAACTTTAGCTAAAATAGTTGTTCTTTTTTCGGATTTCTCTCCTACATTAGCTTCTAATGTCATCATCTTAGCTGCATCTTTCTCAATTTCAATCTTTTTGATAGCTAATGATGATGATGATGATGCTGGTGTTGTCGACGATAATAAGCTTTGTTTGGCGGATAAACTTTGTGGAGTCTGTGTTTTAGCACTTTTTAGAAGCGATCTTTCAACTTCTTTCTTCCTTTCTGATCGGGAAGATTTTCGAAGTGTTACTGTTGGCATTAATTCATTTTTATCCTTCCTCATAATATAAGTCGGTAAAATGGCTTCTTCCGGTTTCTTTTCCTTAAAATAAAATACAACCGGTTGTCCTCCTTCGATATGTGCCATATATGATGGTAATTCTGGCATCTGCAATTATTTCATCATTCTCTTGAAATTATACTTTAAAAAAAAAAAAAAATGCTTGCTAATTTTCTATCTCAAGAAAAGCTTTGATGAAAATTTGAAACTTTGTTCAGTCTACCACAATACTTAATTACTTTATATGTTAATTAGTTTAGTCTTAACATTTGTCAATTCAACGAGCAGATATATGATCAAGAAAATGATTGATTAGTTTTGTTACTTTTCATTGTATCACTAATAAATTTAGAAGAATTACTACTTTCGGAAAAAAAAAGAGAAGTAATGAAAATTTTTAATTGAATTCAATTTTATTCATGGTAAATTTTTTCTTCAAACCTTACTAAATGTCACAAAATTCATTTTTTTATCCATGTAATACTTTACAATTGAATTTAAGAATGTAGTAGAAAATTTAATCTCATAAAAGTGAAAATGAACTCTTCGAGTATTCTTTTCACAGCTTTAATGCTTGTGAAAATGAAATGATTCAAATTTGCTTTACAAATATAAATTGAAGGTATAAAAAAAAAAAGAAAATTACAGCTTTGAAATATTCATCTGTATCAGTAATTTGTTTAAGTGTCGGTTCTTCGCCAGTTTTGGAATCTGTTGAAGTAGCACTTATTTGAATTGGATAAAATTGCCAAACTTTTCCTAATTCTTCAGCTTTCTACAACTTTACCATTTTATTCTTTAATTTCAAATATGATTAAAAAACCTTTTTCACCCAAATTCTATAACAATCATTTCTATAATTTAACTAAAATTTTTTGCATTAAATCTGAACGATTAAATGGAATTACATCGTAACTAAACTATTTCAGTCTTAAATTTGATAAAAAAAATTCTGTAAGATTATTGTTAATGTTTGGCCCGAAAAAGAAACATTTTCCAAAACCATTTGAATTATAATTCCCATTTGAAAAGTAAAAATTAAAAATTTATGAAAGTTTTGTTTTAAAAAAAAATTTCCCAAATCAAAATAAATGATTAAATTTGATATAGAAATGTTATACATCCGTAAATAATAATTTATCCAATCGTTTTTTATCCAACGGAGTTTGTAAAATTTGATTTTCTTCTTCCATTATTAATAATTTTGGCCTCATTATAAATAGGACAATAATTGCAAGAAATATAATTATTACACTTATTAATGCACCCACTATAATTACCTGTAATAGAAAAAAATTTTCACTGTTAATAATTTTAATAATTTCTTAAAATAGAAGGTAATTACTTTTTTTGATTAATTGAAGGAAGAAGGAGTGAAAGGGAAGAATTTATTGTTATTATTATTATTATTATTATTATCATTATCATTATTATCATTATTATTATTATTATTATTATTATTATTATTATTATCATTATTATCATTATTATTATTATTATTATTACTATTATTATTATTATTATTCGAGTGTTCTTCAAGGTAAGTAAGCAATGATATTTGCCATTCTCGATATTGACGTAACGTTTCCGATATTAACTTGACGTTCATGATATTGACCTAACGTTTCCGATATTAACTTGACGTTCATGATATTGACCTAACGTTTCCGATATTAACTTGACGTTCATGATATTGACTTCACCTTGATGGCAATATACAAGCATAAAAGATGTCAAAGAATTCTAACATTCTAATAATCGTTAAATAAGATTAATTTATTGGATGGAAAATTATTGACAGTCTAGAAATCATACAATTTTAATAAGTCAACAAATATTGTTACATTTTTTTGGTTTACCTGTTGAATTTCCAAAATATTAGAAAAATTTAATTCAATTTTACTGCTTCTTATCCTACAGATGAAAAAGTCAGAGAGAAAAAAAGAAGGAGATGAATTTAATAATTGGGCTTAAACCAAAAATGAGGAAATCAGCCAAGGATATAGATAATAAGTATCATATTTCATTTTGAAAATTAGATTCAAAATATTATTTTGTGGAATTTTCTTCTTCTAAGGCAATTTTTTAGCTTAAAATATCTGATTTTAAATGATACATAATTTTCAAATGAATAATCTTAAATAATACAAACCAAATTAGAAATGGATAATTTACTGTAATCCGGATAATATGATAAAGAGCTATTGGCTAAACCGGATTGTACAATGTTCACTATTACGACAAATATCGACCAGCTAACCATAACCCAAATTGAGCTAACAAATACAATTCAATCTTTTTACCAATCTTTTCCTTTTGTACTTAACAACAACAAAAAAAAAAAAAAAGTATGAAAATAATTTGCATAATATCTTTGTTTTTTTATGAGATGAAAATTCTTAAAAATTTTGTTCAAATCAATGACGAAAAAGAAAGAAAATTTGAATTTTGTTGCAAAATTTGTTTCATTTTAACAGAAATGTTTCAATCCTATTTTAAATCCAACTAAAACAAAACCATAGGTAATTGCTTGAAATATACCTTAAAGTGTCATTACCTTTTTTCTACCATTTAATTAGTTCTAAGTTCAAAAAAAAAAACTCAAATGACTTAAATTAAAATATGATTTAAATTAAATCAAAAAATTTGAATGATTTAAATTAATGAAAGACTTAAATATTCATCAAATTCTAACAAATTCCATACTTCCTTTATTTATGTTTCTCTTCCGTTTTCCGTTCCAGTTATCATCAGGATATTTAGGAGAGTTGCAATCTCCTATACCTCTGTAAGTTAACTAAAAATCATTCAATACGTTATATTAACACAACGTGTGTTCACGTTACTTACGTGATATGCCATGGAAACTTCACTTCATTTATTGATAAGTGTTCACAATGATCAAATCGATTAGATAATTTGAATATGACGTAAGCTAATGATCATAATCAGTTATAATGCATAAGATTAGATGGAAAATTTTACGGATCAATTTTTCATTCAACTGAATGTAATCTTTAGATGATATTAAAAATGTTTACTGGTATTTATTAATCGTAATTAAAACAAAAAAAAAAAAAAACAATATAATAATTAAAAAAAGTGAATCATACCATTTATACATTATCAATAATTAACAAATCAATAATAATTAATAAAAGGAATGAGTTATATCAGCTGTTTATTATCAATAATTAATAATCAATAATAATTAACAAATCAACATTAATTAATCATATGATGATGTAAAAGACGCAAAGAAAAGAGATAAATAAGCATAACATTATTTCACGATCAGTAAATCATAAATGATTAAAACATATAAAGATGCAATCAATATATATATATAAATAATTAATTAAAGTAATAAATAAAAGCTATAGTAATTAATACATAATCGAATTATTAAATATAAAATGAAACATATAGATATGTTGTGTATGTATAAAAAGTATTGTATTATTTAAACAAATCATTCATGTGATATACATTCTTTTTTTATTTCATGTAATAAATTTGAATAGAATTAATTGAGAATGAAGAAATTTGATATGAGGAAGAAAGGGAGACAGAGACAGAGAGAGAGAGAGAGAGAGAAATGTATTGGTACTTGCCGAATGCATGTTATGTATGTATACACTTAGATATATATAGATGTATCATATAAACATACGTGTATGTGACGTATGTACACTTAAGTATATCTATATGTGATGTAGTTGTGTATGTGACACATACATGTCCTTTATATTTATATTTATCTATGTATTTTAAGTGTATATGCGTATTTAATGATGTATGTTTACGTATACATCCATGTATGTAACGTGTAGTTATGTTGCATACGTGTATGACACGTATGTATATAAATATATCCGAGCATGTCTATATGAGATGTATATGTATTCGCTATACATCCGTATGTATGTGTGTATGTGTATGTATGTATGTGTGTATGTGTGTGTATGTGTGTGTATGTGTGTGTATGTGTGTGTATGTGTGTGTATGTGTGGTTGTGGATGATTAATGCGCATGTGTGATTAGTGCGCGTGTAAGTGATGTATGAAGGGGTTGGCAATGTGGCACAGTGAGCCTTACCCCGCTGTCACCAAAATCGTTGACAGATGAATGCTTTTTGATCTGTTTCATTTTTTATGAATAAATTGGAAACATTTATCTTTTTGAAATAATTTAAAAATATGTTAAAATATTCTTGAATGATATGAAAAAGAATAGTATTGTATAATATTTGATGTAGAAATTATATTTGATCCAATTATCCATCATCTTATGATTCATGTTAAAGTTAATATTTATTTCAATATTATTATTATTGATTTGAATAGATTTCAAATAATCTATTATCTCATTTTAACTCATTATTTATAGTATCATATGAAAACAGAAATGTTGTAGTATTTCCAATAATTGGAATATCTTTATGAGGTTCATTTCTAATATCATCATATCATATAATGATATTGTAAATTTTCATAAAAGCAATTGCTCATAACTTATGTAATTTTTTTCTTTTTTCCTTTTAATTTTACAGTGATTTAATCCGGATAGCATTTCCGGATTGTGTTATTTTCAAGATTTTAATGAAACTTTAATAGTTGATAACGTTTGCTTATCTTTTGAACAAAAATATTCCAATATTGATAATCATTAATTATTGCAGGAATTGGAATTGAATTTTGTTGGTGAATTTGTAAACGTTAGAGATTTGTTGTTTCGAAATAACCGATAAATTAGTTAAGAAATTTGTTGTATAATAGACGATGTCATTAAAATCAGTTGTATTGGGTGATGATCGAGAAGCATCCATCAAGCATCAGGTAGAAGAACTTAACAAAAACCTTATGTATTCCTTTTTTTCTTTCTTTTTTTTGAAATATTAGATAACAATTACTTACTAATTGCTGATTAAATTCGAAGGTATTGATGAATAATCGTTTAAGTTTAAGCTAACAACATTCCCTGAAATTATCAAATAATAACAACGACAAACTTAAGATTAAGGTACAGGTAGATAATTTAAAATGTGTCAAGCAATTGTTCTTGGCTAGTGATACTTCTACATGTAGTTTATCAGAAATGAACTTGATTGACATTGTGAGATTTCAACTGTTGAAATAGAATGCTAAAGATTTGAAAAAGAAAAGAAAAGATGGGTCGAGTGATTTTGCTGATATTTCAGTAAATTTCACATGCCAGAAGGTAGTGAAAAATGCTTTTCAGCTCCAAACTAGTGATTATTTTTCTCTTAGTTGTAGTAATGAATTTCAATTTTGTCTTAGTTTAACGGTTTCATTAAAAAGTTGAACTTACTACGAAAACTGACATACTTGTCTTCGATCGTTATTTATTGTTCAATTGCTTTCATTGCTGTTTATTTACCTAATTTTATGCTTTCAGATTGTATCGGTACATAAAGCATTGAACAAAAATGAAGTACCATTAAAACATAAACACGCTCGGCAAGTGATCGTTGGAACGCATAAAGAGAAATCTTGTGCATTATTTTGGAGTTGTATTTCACGCATTCAACTGGAAAAAAACCCAGTTATTAGTTGGAAATTCTGTCATTTGCTTCACAAGGTTCACTTTTCAAATAGACATATCCAATTAAAAAAAATTTTACAACTTATTCTTCAATAGGTTTAATACTTTTTCCATTAATACTGGGGAATTTATTAATCACCGTACTAGAATTTAACTTCTCCGTAAAGATTAAATAATTATTTATTCAGTAAACAGAACGAGTCATACCGTTTGCAGTTTGCTTATTTCTAGTTAATCTTAATAGTTATTTTGTTTGCCGTTTAATGACGATTATCTGCTATGCATTATTTTAAATTTCAGCCGTAGTAATAGATATTTCAAAGACTTTTTTTCAAAGTTTTTCCAACAGCGATTGAGACATGTGACCAAAAAAGATTTTGCTTATGTTTTGAATTAGCTGGCTGGCCTTTTGCAGGTCTACAATTGTTAATCTATCTAACAATATTGATTCGGCTTACGCTTTTTGCAGCTAATCCAGGATGGTCATCGAAAAGTGTTAGAAGAATCGGTTCGATATAAAGCACGTATCGAAGCGCTAGGAAACTTCTGGTATCATCTTGAGAATTCCGATTACGGTCGGCCTAACTCTTCTTACTGCAAAATGCTCGTCAGCCGTCTCGAATTTCACAATCGAGTTAGCATTTTTATTTTGTTTGGTCATTTCTCTCGGTCATCCAATGTTCACATCTCTGGGAGTGCTATCTTTTATGGAAAACCTAATTTACGTTTGTTTCAGAATCATTCAATACCGGGGAATTTAAGATTGAGCGCCAGTCAGGTTATGGCATTAGCAAATGCCGATGTAAACCAGTCATTTGAGCTTTCAATTGAAATGTTAGATCAAATGGATGATTTATTGGCTTTGCAAGCAGCCGGTAATTTTTTTATGAACTATTTTGTCTGACCAGAAGTTGAAGTATTTTAATCAAAATTCATACCGTTTTAGTTCTCAGAAAAGTCGACAATGTTAACTGGAGTTCTTTGGTCCCTCAAGGACAGTGCATGCTATCACCATTAATACTTGTAATTCTTGATACAAGCAAATTCTATGATCATCTTGTGAAATTGATTTTCAAACTGCATTCAAGTAAGCGCTATTTTCTACTCGTATAACACAACAAGTTGGCAGAAAAACAATCTTTTTTTGAATCTGCGATATTGTACATTTAGAATGGGATCTGTAATAGTTCTGATCAAAACAAGCTACCGTTTTTAGTGAATTCCTTTACCCAATTGGAGTGTCAATTAGTTCTCATCTTTAGAAATGCCCTACGTCCGTCTTCTTTAGGTCATTTCTTTTTCATCGAATATTTGCGACTTTGTTTACATTCCCACACATTTTCAGTACTAAAATTTTCAGAACTGCCTCCAGACGCCTTGCTTGGTCACAGAAGCCGATTCAATTCGATTTTTCGGCAAACGAAAGAGTTTTATGAAACTTCAACAAATTTACAATATTTCAAGTTCCTAGTTTCAATCCCGAAATTGCCGACATATCCGCCCAATTTCCTTCAAGTAGCACATTTATCTCGCCCTCAATTTACTCACTTTTCAGTTTTGAATTTTCGATTTTTTAGCTCCTTTGATGTCTTCTTAAGGCTAAGCGAGGGGAGTTTTAGGCATCTGAACTGGAAAGTTATCAAGCACCAAATGCTTATCTTCATGGTGATAACGTTAGCGAAGCCGATACTCCTCCTGATGAACGATCTGTAGCTGAGGAAAGTCTAGTCGATGTTGTAGAAACTGGATTACAGAACAGTTCTGACCACATGGATTCAAAGTAATTCTACTTGTCCAGAAGCATGTTGTTCCTTACTACATCATTGCAGTGCGACGAATTTGTTTTCCTTAATTTTAAGTTTGACTTGGCAAGTTTGCTTGTTGTACGTTTTAAAACTCTAGGACCAATTCTCTCCTTTGTTTGAATATATGGTAATTTCAGGGATGCAATAATTGAAGCTTTAAGGCGAGATGTGGAAGATACGCGTTACCACAATGAAAGGATTATGAACGAGGTATGTGGTGGATATTTTAATGATTTTTTACTTGACTAGTCTATTATTGTTCCTCCATCTGTTGCGATTCGAAGTTAATCTTTTTGTTTCCCTTTATTATTACTTCATAGTCGCTTTATTTTACTTTACAAACTTCAGTTATGATTTTCTTTAAGGCACGTGCTCGTATTGAACAGTATGAAAAACGCTTAGTGCAAGCGCAACAAGAAAATGATCATTACAAGCAGACACTGGATGAAGTAAAGGTGCACATGAATGTTTATGCATTTTTAATACTTTGTGCAAATTTATTTAAGTCATTTCCTATATTTAGCAAGGATTTTTGTTTTACGGTTCGAAATTTAGGGCGAAGTTGCTAGATTACGAGAATTAACCGTGATGAGGGGACAGCAGACAATTGATGAGGCTCGGCTACTCGAAACTGAGCAAAAAGCTCAAAGCAGTGAACTCAATTATCAGAAAATGAAGAGCGCATATACTAACTTACGACAGGAGCACATTGAGGTAGTTTTTATGTTCGATATTTTCATTGTTCATTTTTCTCGGAGCATTTAATCAAGAAATATCGAATTCATATCTGTGCAATCTGATTGAGTCCTATGATTGCCAATTCAATCATAAATTTTCCTTTGTTTATAAGAAAGTTTTTAGGCACTCACAAAGCTTTCCGAAGTTCAAAAAGAATTAACATCTTGTCAAACGCAGAAGCAAAGTAGTGATGAAACTATTTCAAATTTGGAAAAGAAGATGGTAGAACTAGAACAAGAAAGCATAGTTAAGGAAGAAAAAGTACAAGGTGCTGAGACTGTTGTCGATAACCTGCAAAGAAGGATAAATGAACGAGATAATGAAGTTCAGGAACTGAAACAGGTATGTCGCAAATCAAAAGTGTTAATAAGGTTACTGATGACTAGGATGAATCACGTGAACATTCATAACTTGCAGCTGTTTATATCCATACGATTTTGACAGGCAGAACTTCCCCGATATGAGAGTTTTCCGTGTACTTTTTTCATCCTTTGATCCCTACTGTTTAGTGTATTGAATACACTGAATTTTCCCTCTTAGTTGGATGAACTAGAAAATAATGACATAGTAGAAGTAAGCAATATCAGGTCAAAGGTCGTTGCTACAAAAGAAAATCTATCAAAAAATCAAAAGGAAAGTTTGGAACTAGAATAGAAAGTTTGATCCGTGGAGATAGTAGTTGATAAATTCAGATTTGAAATGTTCAATAATTTTTTTATTTAGTTGATGTTAATTGCAATATTATTCTGATTTACAAATAAGTTTAAGGTAAGATAAAGCTATAAGTTTCGTAGAGTAAATAGAGTTGAAAGCGATAAAATTTACAAATTCCTATTAGAATTGCTAAAATGACTTGTCAACATTGTATCAGAAGATTCAGAAACTATTAACGAAATGTGTACGCCACCATTAACCATGCAGCAGATCACTTTATCTCAGTATTTTGTAAGCGTTGTGATTAAAGGTAAAGAAATTCATTAAAAAAAATTTAATTAAAGTAAATAAAATTCTTGCAGACAGTGGAACAGGTGAAAGCAGAAAATATCAAGAATATGAAAGAAATGGAAGAAAAAAATACGGCCAAAATGCAAACTGTTCTGAAAAGCTTATTAAGTAATAACAGTTTCTTTTATTTTTCATTCTCGGATCTGTTTCATAACTTTATTATCTGCGATAGTTATATTGCTGCAGTTTTATCTCATGCATATCATCGTTACAGCTGCACTGGGTGAAGTGTATAGTCAAATCCTGAAACGGTCGTGTGAGGATCTCCAGGATGCTTTATCAATTACTTACCCCAGTCGTAAGTACATTTTTATTCATTTTCCAACAATGCTATAAATGCTTTAGTTAACTGAGTAGTTTTTATATGTGTCATGTTTTGCATTGTATTGCTATGAGCTATGTTTTTGCCATAGATTTATCACTTGTCATATATTTTTACGAACATTTAAGAGAATTTAGTAAAAAGGAAGGTTGGAGTACTTTTGACATTGGTTTTATTGCTAACATTTAACGCTGGGTTTGTTCTTGATGACATTTATGACATGAATTTCAGAATTAGTTTTACCCGCTCTTCGTTTTGTCGTCGAGACTACTGAAAAAGCAATTAATGAAGCTGATCATGAACAGTCTGACAAGTTATTTCGTACTTTAACTTTTTTGGGCCATTATCTTGCTGATGTTTTATTGAATAGTGCTGCTGCGGCTAATGTTGTTTCCATCCAGCATTTTCAAAGTATGTTAGCAACCAGTTCTATTATTTCTAACTTGATAATGAGTAGTGGTAGTTTAATTCATTTTGCATTGTGTAATGTCTTTGTCTCTTCGATTTGCAATCAAAAAAAGGAAGGATGATTGAAGGGACGTTTGATAGAAATTGAATTTCGGAAGTTTAATAGATTATAAATCTTGACATCTTTTTATTTTTAAACACCTTTTCTTCCTAAAAAATCTACATTAATTATATTAAAAAAATTTTTGATCGCTACTTGCATTCGCATTGCAGTAGTGCAGGAGCAGTGCTGTGTTGTAATAGCTGATGCTGTTGCTGCTTATTCAGTGGTTGGAAACCTAAGTTTGAATTCTGTTAAGGAGCCTTTTGTTATACTAAAGGTAGGTTAGCATACCTGTACATATTAATGTTAGCAATTTTTTGACTATAGATCATATGATCAAACCATTATAATTGATTGGATTATGTCTTTTTAGATGTAGAATGTGCATTTAATTCGTTTCATCAGTCGTTTTGATTTTATTTTATCACTTATAGAGTTCGTTGGAAAGGCTAGAAGAAATATGTCTCAGTTTGCCAGCTGGTTCGAGTGATGTGACGGCTGAAATGATCGGTGCTGAGCTTGAACAAGAGATGAAACGTATGGATGAAGCGATCCAAAAAGCTGTCGATTTAATTGAAGAAATGCAAAAAAAAAGTCGAGCTACTGATTCTGGGATTCGGTTAGCAATTTGTTGCTTCATGACACTCAGATTATCGATAAATTCTCTGTTGTTCCACTAGAATGTATGAGCTTTAAAAACAACAAATTGCTATCATCATGTTCAGCGTATTTTCTGTAGGGAACGAATTCATAAGTCGACCGTTAATTCATTCTGCTCTTTTGTTTTGAAAAATGATGATCAGGTAGCTCATGAATATAAACTCTATGTTCCAGTTTAAAAGTCAATGAAGGAATTTTGGATTCTTGTAACCAGTTGATGACAGCAATTGTAACGCTGGTAGCAAAAAGTCGCGCATTACAAGAAGAAATCGTTGTTGCTGGTCATGATACAGCTAATCCAAATGAATTTTATAAACGAAATCATCAGTGGACTGAAGGTTTACTTTCAGCAGCTAGAGCGGTCGGAGTTGCAGCCACCGTGCTTGTGTAAGTTATCATCTAATAATTTAAGTACGGCTTACTATTGATTGTATCAGAAACTTCCTATTTCGTCCCAGCATACAGCAAAACCGTGTTTTAACTGTAATTGATAAAATGCTTTCGTCATTAAAAGTCTTATCAAATTCTTAGATGTAATGGTTTTTTGTTAGTGACTTTTTCCCACCAATGATGTTTAGTTGATACTGTGGAGTTAATTTTAGCAATATTTGTATTTCTGATGTATTGTTTAATGTTCCTACACTTCTCATTACCTCATTTGCAGTCAGAGGGCAGATGATGTAGTTTCTTCTCAAGGTAAATTGGAATATTTGATTGTTGCATCACAGGAGATTGCAGCAAGCACCGCACAGTTGTTTGTATCATCTCGTGTAAAAGCAGATCGTGAATCACAACGACTGAGAGAACTTTCTGCAGCATCCTGTTCGGTGAATACTTGTACGGCAAATATTGTTGCCACTGTAAAAAATGCCCAGGTTACGTTGAATGAACAGAGTAAGTTTTTGTTCTTCTAAAAGTTACTTTAGGAAGACAATTAACTCCCTTCGAAGCATCAGCAAGTAAATACAAGCTATATCAGTAATAACTTTTGAGATTGATTCATTTCAAGTACCTTACACCTCGTTTTTGTTATCAACATTTTTGCACAGCAGAACAGCAAAAAATTATGAAGCTTATATTGATTTAGATTAGCAAGTGAGTATTTAACTGGTAATATGACAGAGAAGCATTCTTTTCAAAATCTCTGTGCCTTGCTTTTGGTTTATTCATAAAAACTGTACTAAAAATGCTATAGTTTCACTTTTTTATCTTAGGAAATTAAAGTGAATTTTTTAGAAGATCTCGACTTTAGTCATTATACTCTACACGATACAAAAAAAGAAGAAATGGAAAGCCAAGTGCGTATTTTGGAGCTGGAAGACAAGTTAGTGCGTGAACGGACACATCTTGCACAGCTTAGAAAACAACATTATCAGCTTGCACAAATTGTAGAAAATGAGAGTGGTTCTGCTGACAAGTAAGATGAAGAGGACGATTTTGCTATGGACTGAGATGAAGAACTTGAAAATTTGTCATTTGGTACGGGAATCTAAAACTTTGTTTCGAGTGTTTCCATTAAAATTTAAATGGACATTCATCTTTTTCAGTATATTTATATAAAATTATGATATTTTTGGTGCTTTTGTAGTAGCAAGCAAAACATCGACATCATTTTTTTATAATTTGTTCGTAATCACATCAGATTTCATAGCGTTGTCGTTCTCAAAATACCTTACAAGGCTTTATTTGTTGACTCTTCTAGAACAGAAGAGATCGATTCTGCTACATTTCAGGAAATTTCTGAATTGCCAAGCATGCCAGTGAAGATGCTTTATTGTATATTATTCTTGTGATTGTCATTTAATTTTATGAACTGGAAACTTTAATCTCGTGTAAAGTCCATCACCGACTATCGCCAATGTAATTTGTCATATTTAAGTTGTTGAATTTTATAGTTTTATCTTTAATGAGTTGACAGATGTAGCGAATTATTGTGGTTTCTTGTGATATTGTTCTTATGATCACTAATATTTCGCCTATTGGTATTTTGTTTATCTCTTGCATTTACTTCCTCTAATGTAGTTTTTTAAGTGTGCATCGCGTATGCTTTGATGGTAGCTGTAGAGGCATTTATGAACGGGAAAATAATTTGTCATTAAGATATAACTGCCTCGAACATGAGTTTATTACTAATTACTCTACTCTGAATTGATAATCAGTCTGTTTCGATTTGATCTTCATATGTTAGTAATCGATGATATGTTTATAATTTTTACATGTTTTGAAATTCTTTACTTTCACATTATTGCATTTTGTGAAAACTCTATTTAATGCTATTATTTTTCATTCATTTATTTATTTGTTTTTTCTTTATCATTTGTACAAAAATTTTTTAATAACAGTGTAATCTTAAGTTGCTTTTATATGTAGTTCAAAATAATAAATAATTCAAATGATGTTTTGTGCTATCGTTTTGTTTCATACATATCAGTTGTTGCTAAAAATGAAGCACTATTTGCAACAATAATCTTTCATCATCCTTTCATTTTTTTTTTCCCTTGCATAAGTTCATCCGAATTTTTATTGAAATCGGTAGCTTATTAAAAATATTTTACATATTCTCTTCATTGAAAGATATTCTTTTAAAGAAAATTCGGAATTTTCATTCGTATTTTCCAGTTCTGCTCAATGAATATTTTGAATTGTTGCAAAGGGGAAAAAGCGTTGGCTGATAATTTGAAAATTCGTTGTCATGCAGTTAAATATACAAAATTAAAGTCTTTCTAGTTCCAATTAATGCCATAAAATTTATGAAGGTTTTGTTTTCTTCTTCTACTCCATCAACATCATTATCATCATCATCATTTATTTGAAATTAGGCAAGTAAAAGAAATTCTGAAGAAATGTTCATTTCATCGATAATATTGCTATCATTACAAAAGATAATCATTTTCAGTATCAGGATTGAAGTTGAAGTGAGCAAATAATGGATGATGTAAATGAACATGAGGATAATGAGCAATCACCATTATTGAATAGCGAAAGATCAATAGTTACCCCAAATTATGAAGGTATTGAAAGTCAAGGTACGGAAACTATTATATCGAATGAACCGGATGAATATATTAGCCATGAAGAAGAACATCATACTGTACCACAAATGCAGCAAACAATTTCGCATACTTCTGGCGATACAGGTGATACACCGAGACATACCGGTCCAACTGTTACATGCCGTGTATGCTCAGCTACCATTATTATCGAAGGCAAGGTCAAGAAGTTTGCTTTTCTTTAAAATTTTTAAGATCATTCATCAGTAGAAGTTTTTTTTTTTCTTCTTCTTCTTCTTTATATTATTCATAATGTTGAAATTATAATTTAATAATTGCTTATAAAATATTTTGATAATTATTACTTTGACTTTGAAGTCTAATATTACATGTTATAATTGCATATATATGTTTTTTTATTCTTTATGAAGCAACTTTTTTTTTTTTCTTTTTTTTACAGACTAGACAACATGTGGTAAAATGTAATCATTGCAATGAAGCAACACCAATTCGTGCTGCACCACCTGGTAAAAAATATGTCCGTTGCCCATGCAATTGTCTTTTGCTCTGTAAAGCTTCTTCAAATCGTATCGCATGTCCTCGTCTCAACTGCAAACGTGTTATTACGTTAGGTGGTAGTGCACCGGTTGGTACAGCGGTTAGGTATGTACTTAATCTCAACATGTTTTTGAATTGATCTATAAGGAAAAATTAAATTTAGATACAATTTCATCTGTTTTTTTTTTGAAGAGAAAACAATGAAATTAATTTTTCTTTATGAAAGAGTTTGCAGTAACTTTGTTAGTATACTTCTGTGAATAGTGTCGAATGAAATTATGCATTTTAATAGAGCTCCAACTGGAACATGTCGAGTACTGTGTGCTCATTGTCAAGAAATTTTCATGTTCAACACACTCAATGTTACCGTCGCAAAATGCCCACATTGTCAGAAAATGTTAGTTTACTTATTTAGTTCAAAAAATTTTGTCATTCCTAATTCATTTTACTTTGTTGTTCTTGTTTTCTGCCAGTTA
Source organism: Dipetalonema caudispina (assembly GCA_013365325.1). Taxonomy (NCBI): domain Eukaryota; kingdom Metazoa; phylum Nematoda; class Chromadorea; order Rhabditida; family Onchocercidae; genus Dipetalonema; species Dipetalonema caudispina. The sequence continues at coordinate 30,756 of JABVXV010000303.1, read as the reverse complement.
TTGGATTACTAATAAGAAATGTACAGGGAATATTGTTAAAAGTAGAATAAAAAATTGAACTGATTATTCTCAGCATATGTCATCTTTAGTAGAAGAGTAACTATAGGTTTATTATTTGGTTAGTTGAACATTAACTTAAACTAAATAATTGTAGTAAATATAAGAAAAATGAATATTTTAGTTCGTCGGTGGGTCGTGACTATGCTCGTAATAGAGCAATCATTTTCGTCGTTTGCTCCTTGTTATTCTTAATAGCTGCACTTGGTTTAATGGTAAGTTTCTGTGTTTTCTCTCTTAATTTTCATTATTAAATGTTTACGTTTAGTATTTGAGATAATGATCGTATATGTCAAAGAAATTTAGTCCTAAACTTTATTTATAATTTTTTAATCGTTTTAACTCTATTCTTTGTTTTGCTCATAATTCATTTCTCGTTCTTCAATGGCATTACGCTTGAAACATATACAAATATTGACAAATTATTTGAAATATAACATTCATACTTAAAATGTTTGTTGATTTAACAAAGATTGAGCAAAATATAAAAGTTTGTCTGAAACATTTTTATCTTTTTTTTTTTACTAATAATAGTTTTTCTAGATAGGAACATGGCATTCGGCGAAATCTACACCTTTCATCTATTTCACCTGGCTATTTGTCATTGCTATTGCATTGTTTTTTTTCTTCCGTTTCGCATATTTCGTAAAACTGAAAACAAGTACAGTTATTTCTCCATTGTAATTAAATACGGTTCGCCGTATATATTTTGTAAGGAAGACATGGTTCCGATCCGGCTCTGAATGGTTTTCCATGCCTTAACCGTTTTACTTGTAACTTCTGCTTCAGCCTTTGTTGCTTTTATGGAGACTTACATCAGTCTTCTTTTTTTTTTCAATTTTCGATTGTATAGAAAACATAAATTATACATATATATTTTCCCGTCCTACATAAATTTATTGTGAAAACTTATTTTTTTCTTATTAATAGTCCAAATCTTGTATAAATGCAGTGAAATGTCCCATTTTCCAGTCTTATTTCTATGCTCATTCCCGAGAAGAGGCTTATCATTGTTGATATAATGGAAATCTATTTCTATTTTAGCATTTAATCAAAAAGCTCTATCTAACATTAGATTCAAAAATGGATATCGATAATACAATATAAGAAAATACATTATAAATGCTCAATTTCGATTTCTACTCCGGCAAACAATTTACAAATATTTTATGCTCAGGTTTTTTATACGCTGCTCTCATTTATTCCAAACTCCTAAATATGGTGTGATACTAAGTTCACTTTTGAAAATTTAATTACTGTTTAGAGAATGAATTTCATTTGGAAATAATTTTGCAAAGAGAAACATTATTATATTGCATGCAAATGAATCACATAATTTTCCCTCATTCTTTTTCAATTGACTTATTTAAAAATGGAACTTTTAAGGGACATAAATATCTGAGATTTCAAAATTCCGGTTTTTTTTTTTCATTTCAAATATATTTTCAAGATTTCAAAGGATATCATGAATGAATTGATTGGAGGTGATAATTTTAAGCTTTTCTCACTATAAAACAATCGCAATTTTCAGGCTCAAATTCCGGTAGTTTTATCATTTCTCTCATGCTATTGCTTGTGTAAACAAAAATATGAAATAATTTATAAATTATTATCGTCAAATATCCATGAACTATTCAAAAAATTAAATTTCCTTCCAACTATATTTTGTTGCTTTTGTGCTATTTAACTGAATTTTCAACTGTCAAGTTTATTTCTCAAAAATTATTAAATATTTTTTGGTTTATTGCAGGAAATCAATGTCTGTCATCTTTTTCGTATTCTTTTTTTTTTTTTTTTTTGTAACATTTTTATTGATAGTTAAAAGTTTTGCGATTTCTTTTTAGGCAGTTCATTCAATTGTGATTGATTTTTCCGTTGTTGTTTATTTTTTAGTTTATTTAAATTCACTGCAATAGACCATAGTTGTATCGAATTTATCTTATCACTCGACCATTTTTGTCTTCTTTCATTTTAATTTCATTTATTTGTTTTCATCTTCCGCATAGCATAAATTGTAACACACAAATTGTATGGTTATTTTTGCGTCACTCAAATAAAATGTTTATTTAAAAAAAAAAAAAAAAAAAAAATGAATCAATTTTTGTTGATAGTTAGCGTGAAATCGTAAATTTTATATTTTCAACTAGCAATTATCTGGTTAAGCAAATAAAAAAGAGTTGTATACAAAATAAATATTTCAAAAGTCAAATTATCACGAATGATAATTTGACCTTTAAACAATTGAGAAATAAATTTTCATCTATTATTTACTTATTATTCAATTATTATTTCAAAATACTACTATAGTATTTCACAGTATAATTACCATTTGAGGTTAGATGAGATTTTAGGAAATCATTAACTGATTGTAGCAATTGTCTTATGTTAATTTAAATTACGAAGTAATAAAGCGAATGTAGTAAATTGAAATAATTTCGAAGAAATTATTTCTTTTTTTTTTCTTTCAGTTCCAGTGATCTTTTATTGCATCTATTTTAAATTGATGAATAACCGTTTGTTAATTTTATCACTCTATAAACAAATTTTACGAAAAGCCGATAATTTCGTTTACTCGGATAAGGAATATTTCTGCGAACGAGTTTATCGAGAATTTTTTCTCAATAAGAAAGCTACCGGTAAAAAAGCCGAAAAACTTCGACAGGTTTTGAATTTCTTTCATTTTTTCAATATTTCATGAGAGATTCTTATCGTTAATTAATTGCTGCCCATTAGTTATATTAATTTAAAAGTGATTTTCTTCTATTGATTGGAAATAACTTAAGAAAATTCGATGTCGTAATTTAAAGGTATTTCATTCAACATCAAGATATTCATATGAATAGGAATAAATCGTTATACTTCCACAGAAGTGCCAGAAGGATTGAAAATAAAAAAACGTTAACTTTTGTTTTAAGTAGTTTAAAATAAAAAATAAAGGATAGGTTAAGAGAGGCAGTTTGTCCTTTTTAATAGATTTAACTTCTATCATCTGTTTTGCTTAAATCTGTTCAATTTTAAAAAACACAAATATGGATTTATAAAAAGTTTTGTATGAACATGTTGATGATGGCTAATGTTTTTTTTTTTTCCTTTTTTTGTCACAGTTCTAAGTGTTTTTGTTTTATTATCGAATGCTTTATCAATGGAATACTTTGAAATTAGGTAATAAATCATAATATTTATGATATTTAGGTAATTAATGAGACTATTTGCAAATAGCTCTCTTTTATGTTAATAAAAATGAATGCTCTTATTAATATTGAATCCCTTGGTTACATTATAATTTCCTTTTTTGAAAAAGTTTTATCAACACGTATTTTAAAAATATTTTACGTTGAGAAATTTCGTTTAATACAGCAACAAAAGTCTTTGTTTATTTATTTTAGAAAGCAGAACAATTGTTGAAGTTGGATCGATTTTGTTGACGTATAAATTATGGTTTGCATATTGGGAATTGAAAGCAGCGCTAATAAAATTGGTGTTGGGATTGTTCGTGATGGCATGGTATCTAATTTTTACATATTATTATTAACCTTCATTGTGCGTAATTTTGATGATTATGTTAATTTTTGTGTGGTATGTATTTATGCATTTATACGTAGGTATTATCAAATCCTCGGGCTACTTATCACGCTCCACTTGGCCAAGGATTTCGACCACCCGAAACAGCAGCACATCATAGGCAAAATGTTGTTCGCATTGTTATTGATGCTTTACAACAAGCCAATATCAAAGTAAATATTATTTCATTGTACAATAATTTACATAAAATTACATATCGTCCAAAATTTTTGTATTTTGTATCATCATTACTGTTAAATATCGAAAGCATGTATTGTTGCATAAGTAGTATTTACTGGTTTGACTAGCTTGTTAATCAAAATTTTTAGATTAGCTATTAATGAAAGGCTCGACAAAAAGTTCTGTGCATCGATTATATTTGAATTGGAAGTAGTGTATCACATTTTATAAGTATGATCGACAGTTGACGTTAGTTAATATATTATATTAAGACTTTTCTTTAGAATCCACAAAATGAAATTGATGGAATTGCTTACACAAAAGGACCGGGAATGGGTGCTCCATTACAAGTTGGTGCAATCGTAGCACGTACATTATCGCAGTTATGGTCGATCCCACTTTACCCAGTGAATCATTGTATTGGTCATATTGAAATGGGGCGTCTTATTACGAAAGCTGAAAATCCAGTGGTGTTATATGTCAGTGGAGGTAATACTCAGGTATGTACTATTATCTAGCTAATTTCCTTTCACATTTTATTTTAAATTTAATGAAAATAATATCACTGGATTGATTTTCTTCTTTTTTTTTTTTAGGTTATCAGTTATTCCAATCAACGCTATAGGATATTTGGTGAAACATTAGATATTGCTGTTGGTAATTGCTTGGATAGGTATGTTTAATTTCATCCCTTTTCTATATTAATTAAATTCTTTCTAAAAATTTTAGCTGCTGTTAATTTTTAATTATATTTCTTGCTTACAATAAATTTTGGAATGGCACATGAAATTAGTTATGCCTTTTCAGATTTGCGCGATTAGTGGACCTTCCAAATGATCCGTTTCCGGCTTACAATTTGGAACAACTTGCCTTGGATGGAAAAAAACTTATCGTTCTACCGTATACAGTAAAAGGAATGGATTTATCACTTTCCGGTATACTTTCCTATGTTGAACACAAAGGTTTGCAAATGATTCGAACTGGTGAATGTACTGCAGCTGATCTTTGTTTCTCTTTGCAGGTTAGTAGAACCTTATGTAATTATAAGGAAGAATTATTGAAGTTTTATTTACTTTCATATAGAACTTTTGCTCAAGTAATAATAAAATTGTTTTATTCTGGAATTAATGGATTAATTTTCAAAGCGAAATTTACAACGTATAATGTTTTTTAGGAAATTTGTCATTAAACTTATACGCTTCGTTAAAAATACTTCTTTTAAATTTTATGGACTATTAAAAATTCCTTCTCAGGAAACAATATTCGCTATGCTAGTAGAAATCACAGAAAGAGCGATGGCACATTGTGGTAGTAACGAAGTATTAGTTGTGGGTGGTGTTGGTTCCAATAAACGTCTTCAAACGATGATGTCAATTATGGCGGAAGAGCGGTAAGCAGTTGATTATGGTGAAATATTCATTTCAAATGAAATGATTGTATTGGATTGTAGGAATGAAATATACGGATGATTAAGAAAGTATTTCGAAATGAAATATGCAGACAAGAAATTTTTGAGTTTAATTTCTTTAGGGGTGCGAAACTGTTTGCGACAGATGAAAGATTCTGTATTGATAACGGTGCAATGATTGCTCAAGTTGGTTGGCATATGGCAAATGCAAAAATGGTAGTTGCTCTTGAAGAGTGTACCACTACGCAACGTTTTCGAACAGATCAAGTCCATGTTATCTGGCGCAACTGATTTGATTGTGGATGGATCGTCGATGATCATCTCAGGAATTAAATATGTTTGTTAATGTGTTATCTGAACTCGATTTTTTGATTTCAATCATTTCTCGGAAAGAGATTTTCTTGCAACATGACTTGCATAAATTCTTTTTATATTAATTATATTATTGGTAAGCTTTAAAATGATTAGAGTGGAACCTTCAGTCTGCTGAAATTCATCTCATTTCTGTTCAAAATCAGATGGTTTGTTAGGTGAGATTGCTATCGAACTGATCGCTAATAGTTTTCTGATAATCCGTTTCCCTCCTTTCTTCTATTTTGGCTAATTACTTATGAAGACATTTGAAGTGGACCATTCAAATACATCTCTATCTTCTTCATCTCATATTAAAGTAATATGATCCTAAAATACTTCTTTATTTTGCATAGATTTATCCGTTTATCTTTAAACTAATGCAAATTTGGCATTAAAATGCAACTTAATTATTCACTATTAGTGTGTATAAGCAGTTGAACCGTGCAGTTTTTGTCATTATTTAATAGAAACAAGCTCTGCATTGTGTTTCTCTCTCTCTATCCGATTATGCTAAATGATTAATTTTGGGTTCTTTAGTTCTACAAATAATTCTACTTCAAATATTTCTGTAGTTTCACTTCTTAATTGTAAGTATTATCTATCTGTTTAGTCTGAACGAGTAATGATTATCTGGTGATGTATGAAATAAAGTACTATCTATCGATTCGTAAATCACAAAATATATTTATCATTTTTTTTTTTTTTTTTTTTTTTTTTTTTTTTGTGCAAATATAAAAATACATAATACAATAAAAACTTATCTTCACAATGTAATTTAAAATTTGATAATAGCTCTAACAGTCATCTTTATTTATTGTTGAGTGAAAGAATGAGAATATTTTTGTCATTTTTTTGATTAACTTCAATAAATTATATTAGCTAATTTCATTATTATTTTTCTTATTCTCAAATATTGACAATTGCTTTTGTTGCATTTGTAAAACTTTTAGTTCAATCATGTTTGGAAGCAGCTGAGCAGTATTATTTTTGGATATTTGCTCTTCTAATTCTTCCAGCTGTTATCAATTGTTGTTCATTAGCCTTATCACTTATCACCATTATTCATGTTCGTCGATTGAAAAGTGTTACAGAAGCTGTTACTAGCAGGTGAATATCTTATCTTCTTTTGCAATTAATTTGTTCAAAAATTTTTTAAAACTTTTATTTTTCCAAATTTAATTTCTTTCATTTATTTGTTTTTTTTTTCCTTTTTTTTTTTTTTTTTTTTTCATGTATTTGATGTAATCATACATAATTAATTTCTGATTTAAAAAAAAAAAAAAAATTACGAATGAAACATTAATCATTCAATTGATACGTTTTAAATTATATGTTTCAAAATATTTTGAATTACTCTTTTAGTTTATCTGCTTAAATTTGTTTTGATTACTTTTTTTTATTTTGTTTGTGAAAGTTTTTTTTTTTTTTTTTTGCAAAATTAAACTTCATTATAGTTATTTTTGGAAAATCAAACATTTTACATTTCAAATGAGGAAAAATAAAAATTGAAATTAAACATTCGAAATTATAATGAATAATTAAATATATTGATTTTTCTACTGAATATGATAAAAAATTTATTTTCAAAATAATTGAAAAAAATCTTACTTATAGCACTCATTGGTTAGCAAGAACAGCGAATCGTGTTGGATTGGGTATTAGTGCGCATAATGCATTAATGGAATATGCGAAAAAGAAAAATTTACTAAAATTAATTCCAACTATCGGACCGAAAGATATTGATTTGAGTGTTGCTGAACGTCATAATTCCATTGAACAACTTCAATGAATTTGCAACAAAAAATTTCACTATATAAATTCATTTTTAAATTTTATATTTCCCATTTTATACCATATACTGTACAATATACTTTGTAAATTAAATAGATGATAAGAAAAGAATGTAAAATTGAATTTATTTATTGAAAAATTATTCTTCTAATTTTTCTTTTTTTTTTTATTTTTCTTTTTTTCTTTCATCTCTTTTCGATGATTACATCTAAAAAGTTTTGTTTTTTTCTAATGTTTACATTTTTATTGTATGTTTTATTCAAAATTATTTATTTATTTATTTTTATTATATAACAATGATAAAAATATGCTTCCATTATTTGATAATAAATTTTTGATATATGTTTTTTTTTTTTTTTTAATTTTTTCCCCTTCCGATGCTCTAATCGGTCAACTATATTTGTTCATTTAAAAAAAATTTTTTTTTTTTTTTTTGATAATATTCCCATTATTAATTGATATATCTTATCGATATGGAATTTTTCTGGATTTATATTAGCTTTAAAGATGATTTCAGTTTAATATTACTAGATAACTATTCCTATCCATGTTTATGATATTGGATGATAAACCATCGATCGTTTTTGTCCATCATAACATTTCTAATACGCCAATCAAAGTATTCAGTGTGCTTAATTTGATTAAATTTATTTTTCATGAATAGATAACCTATAACCTATAATACAATTAGGTTATTAGATCACAAAAGTACAATCAAATCATGCATAAATAATCTAAATATAATCAAATCATTGATAAATAACCTATTAATATAATCAAATTATTTAATCTAATATTACCGTAAGTAATATCATTCATTTTATCCTACTCGTAAATTGTCGAATTTTTGACAGCACTTAATTTCTAAATCTTATTTTCGCTTTTTATCCAGTAATATTTTTTTTCTTAAATTTTTTAGTTCCATTTTCCGATGAAATTTTCGGAAAGCGTAGTATAAATTAGCATATTAATAATATAGTAGTTAAATAGAAAGTTCATCTTATTTCATTCAATTTTTTGACGAAAAAAAAAAAGTAAAAGTGAACTTATACAACTTCTATAGTATTCGAAAATAAATATCGATTATATTTGGTCTTATGAAGAAAGTTTTTTTTTTTTTTTACAACAAAGTAAAATTTAATATGGAAGTTTTCAATTTTTCATTCCATACACATTATTGTATTTTATTGTTAGCATCAATAATTAATAATTTACTTATGCTACTTTTAAGTAATGATATTAAATTATCTATTAATGATATCAAATTTTTAGTCATTAAGATAGAACAAAAAAAAAAAAAAAAAAAAAGAGAAAGTGAATATAATTCAATCAACAGTTATTGATTGGTAGGAAATGTTTAACAAAGGGTGAAAGGTTAGAAGATTAGGATTGCAATAATGATTGTTGAAAATGTTACATTATAATGCAAAATATTGCTAATATTACCGAATTAGCTAATAAAATAATTATTGCAATAGGTATAATATGATATCATAATCTAATTTGTTAAATTTTAAAATAAATAAACAAACAAATTTTGTCAAAATCTAAACATTTTCATTTTACCTTTCCCCTCTCTTTTTCTATTCATTTACTTCTCTGACTGTTTTTATTGAAAATTTATAATGATGTAAACTTAAGCGAATAAAAAGTATCGAAAGTTTCACTAGAAGTTTAAAATTTAAAAATTCTAAATCTTCGATTATTTGATATATGAATGTTTATTTTAAAAAATTTTTTGATATTTTCCAATTGTAACTAAAATTAATATTTCTATCATTTAAAGTTTATCCATTTTAAAAAGTTTATGCTTGGATTTTTTTAGATGATATTTAATCGAAAGAAAGCTGAAAATTTGAATGAATTGAATACATTGTTAAAAGATCTCAAATGTCGTACCGTTATTTTGTTTACCGGCTCAAAAGATGATGGTAAAAGTTGGTGTCCAGATTGTGTTCAAGGTTTCTTTTCTTTCTTTTTTTTTTTTTTTTTCATTTTTCTAAAAATTTGAAAATTTAAATCTAATGCTTATTTTAGCGGAACCAATAATTGAGAAAGTTATCGAAGAAATTGTATCATCTGGTGATACGGATACAGATTTTACATTTATCGAATGTAGTGTCGGATTACGCACATAGTAAATTTTTCTTTTATTTTTCATTCAGATAATAACAATTCTTAAATCTTTTTTCAAAAAAAAAAAAAAAAAAAAAAAACTTTCTTTTTTTTTTCAAAGAGAATTTCTGATTTATTTTATATTTGCTACGCTCATTTGAATAAAACATTTGTAATTAATTGTCATTTAATGTTAATTACTATCTTTAATTATGGCAATTTTAGCTGGAAAGATCAAACAAATGCATTTCGAACTGATGAAAGATTTAAACTGAAAGAAATTCCCACATTATTGGATTATAATAATAAGGTTCAACTTTCTTTTCCTTTTTTTTTTTTTTTTTTAGATGAGACTGATCCTTAAATCTCACTTAATAAAACAATACTAATTGTACAAAATGAAACATTGTTATCATTTCTAAAATGAAATTTAAAGTAAAATTTTAATAACATCAAATATTTTACCATATTTTTTAATGTACATATACGTAATTGTCAATCTACTCCATATATTTCTATATTTTCTTCATTTAGGCAAAGAGATTGTCTGGTGAGCAATGTGCTAATGAGCTGTTGGTGAAGGAACTATTCCTTGAAGATTAATTAATTAATGATGTGTTACGTTACGAAATGATTTGTTGAGAGCTGTTAATATTGAAGTTTACAAGAATTATACTTATCAATTTCAAATTTTAACATGTAATCATGGTTTCATGGTTTGTGTTATCACGTAAATGTTTGCCTTCTCTTTTAATGATTAGATTTTTATCAATTTTTTTTTTTTTTTTTGAACTGAAAAGAGCAATCTATAAGTAAAATACATTCTCATTTAATATTGAAAATTAAATCACGAAAAACGAGATCACGTTTTCTTAATTCTTATGAATTTTCAATTTTTTTTATCATTTATTAAAAATTGCTTCACATCATCCACTAATTTCACATCGCTAAGTTTGTCACCACACATTGGACAATCTTCTTCTTCATCCTCGAGCCTGAAATTAATTAAATATCAATATAATCTCATTATCATTGGGGATGAAATGGATAATTCCCTTCAAGTCAAATTAAGAAAAATTCCTTTCTTCTTTTTTAATCGATGCAATTTAAACATAAACACAAATGCTATGCTTAGCAGTACTACAAAAAAAATCGATTGGGAATAATTTAGAGGAGTGAAAATTTCTAGTTGAAACTTCGAAACAAGAAAATAAGTTGGATTTGTTGTGATATTTACTGCAATTCGTGGTATCGTTGAATTTATAAGGATTGTCATTTCTATGGATGGACCACGAAATTCCTAATTTAGCTAACTAAATTTGATAAGTTTGCTTTTTATAAAATGCATTTATATCGATAACATTGAACTTTGGTAATGGAAAAGAAAGCCAAAATATAAGGTCAAAAAGGATTTTCCCTAGAATTATACAAATATTTTAATGAATATGATGATTACGATCAGAATTCATTCTACGATGAAAGCAAGAAACCATACAAGCTATTTGTTTTGTTAAAGATTAAATTTCCATTTCTTCAATCCCTAACACTATTATGACTTATAAATTATTATTAACATGGGACGATGGAAATTCAGTACAAACTCATCATCGTATTTGTTCAGTCGTCCATTTTAGTTCAAAGTTTTACAATATTATATTGCTTTCCTTTAGGCTATTATAGGTTAATTTATTTAATTCCTATTTAATTCATTCTAAAGTTTACTCTAATAGCTTTTTTGATGATCATTAATTAAAAAACATGTAACAGATGAATATATTTCAAATTAGCATTGAAAGCACTTCATCAAAAACTGTTCATTCATCATTTCTATTCTTGACTCTCAGTGAGCTAATTCATAATTTAATAAATATTTTTAGATAATGAAGAATGAAATAATGCTCCAAATACTTAATAATTTTATTGCTTCACACAGATCTCTCAATTCAAACGATGCATGATAAAGGAGAATTTATACAAATAATTTCAAAAGCAAAATTTTGTAATGTTAAGAAATTTTTAAACTATTTAAATGGGAAATAAATCCTAAAGACGACGGAGTTAAACAACGTCTGACTATTTCGAAAGTATTTGTTGAAAGTAAATAAAAATTCTTAGCTGGTAATCTGTATTTTTTGTAATTTTGAAGGATTCACAAGTGAATTTTTGGAAGTTAATCGAAGTATTTCATGAAATCTGAATACGAAATCAGGTAAATTTTACCATCATTCCTTCCTCTTTTTTTTTGTTTTAATATGAAATGAGAAAGTCCATTACGATTAACCTTTTTAATTCGGAATAAAAACCAGGAAAGCCACATGATGGACATACTGCAAAGTTATTCGTGACCAAATGTAAGCCCTGCAAAATATCAGCACTGTTAGATTTCTACATGAAATACGAAATTCGAATAAAATTTTTCAATTTTTGGATATGTTTACTAGAGATAATTGAGATACGATTCTCACCGTAACAATGCAATAAGGAATCAAATTTTTGCATGATGCGCAAACAAGTATCGATTCTTCCGTTGGATTATCACAATACGGACAACATGTCTTGGGTTCTTCTGGATCTGGTAATTTATCTGATTTCCTGAAATTTAAATTTTCATTCAAACAAATTATAAGCGTTTACATTTGGGTTGATATGATGTTTCTACGAAACATGGAATATTTATAAGTAAACAAAGAAATATTATATTTGGGAAATGAAGAATTATTGCGTCTAAGATATTATACACCTTAACATAATAAAAGTACATATAATCTTAAACATTCAATTTGCCTATAAGTTATCCATTGATTGATCATTTTGCTTATTACATCCGAATTTTTGTCAGTCTATTTCATTTTATAATTCAATTATTATTATTATTACTATTTTTTTTCTTTTTTTGCTTCAGAAGCTAAGCTTCTACTTTTATTTTCAAACTAAACAAAGTTACCTTACAATAGCTTCAATTTTCTTACGATATTTCTCATTAATACTTTTCCGATTGCAATCCTTTAAGAGTTCCACAGCAAACTTAAATGCTGACTGTTTGAGGCCTGCTTTTGTACATTCAATAACAGCAGTTGTAAGAATAGGTACAACATCTGTAAAACATAATATTTTACAAGGAATAGTAATTTGCCATCTCTCTGCTAAATCTTCCTTTTTTTTTTTTGGAAAAGAGTAAGATAGCTTTAGCAATGGAAAACATTTAAAAAGTCAAAATTAAGAGGTAAGCAAGAAAGTTAAAGAGAGTTTTTAATTTTTTGGTTACCACTTGTGTAAATATAGTATAACTTCTTATGAATTCAATTATGTTATTGTTTGATTTCAAGAATGATATCATATTTATTGATTTTTCTAATAATTAGCATTCCTTTTTTTTTTTTCTTGAATTCAAAATAATAATAAATTACTAACGTGCTGGAAAATGGCTGATACTATTGGCCACTCTTATTAACATACGTGCAGCTTTCATATGTTCACCACGTTTCACCAAACTCTATTTAAATTTAAGATAATGTTTTATTGTTAAAGGAAGAAATTTTCAATAGATAAAAGTAATGTGGAAAAAAAAAAATAAAATGTTGAAAAAGAAAGAAAGCGAAAGGATCAAATGTCATCTTTTGTCTTCTGTAAATTTAACATTCTTTTATTTAAATAATATATCAAGAATCCATTTTGATAACAGCTTTGGAATTTTCCGAAATAAATACATTAGCCTATTGAATAAGTTATAAAATAACTTAAGCATCTCAAATTATACTATTTTTTTCATGATACAATAGCCGATATTGTAAAATAAAATATTCTTGTTAGAAACAAGGAAAAAAAAAAAAACACCATTCAAAGCTTACCTTGATTATGAGATAACTGTGTAGTAACATAAGATTATTTTGCACCTCAAATGGCACCTTGATTCTTTCATTCTGCAATTCTTGATACATTCCAAACAATAACTTATGTGCAATTCGATATGAACCATTTGTCTGCTCTTCGGTAGCTATTACAACTGCTGTTTTCGCCGCTTCTCGGTACATTTTCATTGAAATATAGTATTTAAAGAGGAATTTTGGATTCTAAAAACTTGAAAATTACAGTGTATCATTTTTTCTTATATTTTAAGAAATGCTTGGATAATTTCGAAATATCGATAACTAATATCAAATCCTCACGTTCTCCCATAAATCAGTAAACAAATATAAAAGGCTTCGACATGATTTCAAAATTCAGGAATAAAGCTTAAATTTACAAGTATCTTGCCCTTCGAAAATAATACGCTTAATTGCAAGATTTGATTTTCTATCACTTTAAAAGGAAAAGAAGGAAACAAGAAATAACATGATAAAAAATAAAAAATAAAACATGTAAATTTAAAATATACTTTAACAATGCCATCAGTTTCACCAAGCAAATAGTTAATCAAATGAGAATTTAGGTCAGGATCACGCGCTTCTACTACACATAATATTGCTGTATTCATTGCCTGTGTATCTTCACCGTTTGTAAGCAAGTAATCCAATGCCTGGAATTATATCTATACAAATTCGGATGTGAATTAATCGGTTGCTATAAATCACTATTTATCTCTAATAATTAGTTAAAATTCATTTAAAAGAAATGCTTGATTTATGTTACAAAATTTGATCACAATTATTTTGTAAGTGGGATGTTAAAATAATTTATAATTTAGACTTTGTCTTTTTCATATACAAAGGAAATATTTGACAGCTAGAATATTAATGAAACAAATTCTTAGTCCATCATCTTTCTTATTACAGCTATCAGAACTATTTCGTCATTTTGTTGTGGCATATTTTTCTGGTTTCTTGATAAACATTACCCAACTACTTGAGTTTTCTACGTAATAAAATCGTGAAAATGGTGAAAGGAAGAAGAAGGGAAAGAGGTATTCGCATATTTACAAATTTTAGAATAGAAGAAATAAATTCTCCATTTCTATCAGCTAATAATATAGGGAAAAAGAGATTGCAATTCTTTTTTTTTCTAATTATTGCGAAGAAGAAAAATGAATGAAAAACCTTCGAATAATGCCCAGCTTTGTAGTAAAAAAAACCAGTTTTCTGTGGATTCATATTTTTTGCATAATAATCAGCCAACTGTAAAAATATATCCACTGTTCCGTCATCTTCAACAGCATCAGCAAAAACATCCATTTTTTGTTCCACTTCTGCAAGATGAAACGCTTCCTGAAACGAAAATAATCAAAGGATAGATTAAACAAAACGGTTGATATTGTGAAATCTCATTCTTGAAGATTTCGATGATAGATTTTGTTTGGAAACAGTTCCCACCATTTCCAAGAGAAAATAGAAACAGCGCTGGCTCATAATACACTGTTAATTATATATTATTTAAAGTAAATCAAATTCATGGTGTTAATTTTGCAAGCCAATTGCAAAATCCCACATTTTCAAACATTATTTCCTAAACAAGAAAATTCTAGAAGTTTACCTGTTGACACTGAGAAAGAACTAAGAACTGGATAGCTGAATCTTGATCTCCAAGTTTGGTGAAAAATCTGAAAAGGGAACAAATCGTAAACAATAGAGCAACAGAGAATTATACCGTAATGATAGAAATATTCAGTGAAAGTGATTATTATGGAATTTGTATATGTTTCAAATAGCTTAAAGCCTTAATATAAAATGAACCCACTTTGCTACAAGTTTTGCTCCTTCAACACTTCTGCTTTCCCGTACAATAGATACTGCTTCTTCAGGCTTATTTAAATGTTCTAACAGAAGTCTTACTAAGTTGTCATAATCTCGTGCATTTTTATAGGCCTGAAATTTATTTTAACTTTCAGAACATCAAATGTCAATATAATCGAACATAATTTTTATGCAGATCTTTTCGTAATTTTGAAGGAATTTAAAGAAAAATAGGAAATGTTGAAACTTTACTATCGCAGCTTGGTTGTACTTCTTCTCTCCTTCCATCACTTTGCCATATGCTGTATGAATTTTTGGTGAATGAACCTTGGGTAAAAGATTGCCCACCTTAGTCCTGCAACAAATCATGGAGATAATGGATTTTTACAATCTTTAATTTTAATCCAAAAGCAATCAAACTAAAGAGAAATTCAAGAACAACATTCAAACAAAATAAAACAAGATAGGAAAGAACTTGAAACTAAATTCCAGTAGAATTACCAATTCTTGGCTTTCAACGAAACTGCAGCAGCTCGGTCATAAAAATGTCCAAGTTCATATAAATATGCTGCATCGCTGTATTGCTGCAAAACCACTATTTTTAAACTATATTTACAGGAATAACTAGAAATTAAATTCCTTTTTCTTTCCGACATTTGCATTCCGTAATCGCTATGAACAAACCTTTAGCTGTTCCAAAATCATCGCACAATCACGCTTGACAGCTCGTCCTTCAGTACTTGCGGCAATTTCAATTCCTCTGTAAAAGCAAATTTGATTACTTTGAATAAGTAAATTGATATATGTATATATGAAGACGTCTATATGCCTTAACTTAAAACAAAGTATAATATATTTCTTAATTATGCAAACAAAAAACATAAAGATGCATAGAAAAATAAGTATGGATAATAATTAGAAAAGTTAGAAAATCGATTTAATTAGCACTTACTTTCGAATATTTCCTGTACGTATACACATCCGAGCAATGCCGGAGTTACACATCTCGTTATGTTCCAAAATCTATATTTAAAACCCAAAATTCAATATAGATTAAAATGCAATAAGAGATCGAAGTTGAAATCAGGCCATTTATATAGAAGAATTTTTTTTTTTTTAGAATGATAAAGTAACAGAAAACATAATCCGCACAAAAGAAACCTGTTCATTGCTTTCGTTCGAATTTTCTATCAAACCATTTTCGTACTGTATCAATGCTTGACTATAATTTTCCCTGAAAATTGCGAAAAAAGTCATGTTCAAAAACATTTGTGATCTAAAATTCAATTTCAAATAGTTCATGTAATTCTACTTTGCTGTCACATTTAAATACTATAGATAGTAACATGATAGTCAAAGAGCATGAAGTTTACATAAATTCTAATTGCTGTGCATATTCTTTTGAGATTATCGGTACTTCCTCAACAGCCAAACGTGTTGCCAAACTTAGCGCTTTGTCCCAATGTAATAGATCCCGACGCATCTGAAGAGAAAAAAAAAAAAAAAAATACATCACAAATGAAATGTTAATATTCTTGTTGTATAACTTTAACTTTGAAACTTAAATTAAACATTCACATATGTTCACTTCAAATTCCGTAAAAAATTAGACCCACGAGTTTTACAACTCATACGCACTTCATAAATTAAATTATATGAAGTTAGAAAATATGCAAGGAGTTGTTTCTTACATCCAAAGCTTCTCTTGGCTTACTCGACTGCAAAAAAAATTCTTCTGCTGCATCAAAGTTCCTTAATAATAGGGCCAAATATCCATTCAACAAAGCCTTTTCCTCGATATATTTTATTTCTTCCAAACTCCAAACAATACTCACCGCATCGATCTGCTTGAAAATTCGAATCGCTAAAGAAATTTTTGCACTTTATTTTTTCTGAAATTAACTCTCTACAAAAGTTATGAAAACTTGAATATTTTTAGTCTAGAAAGTGATTTCTAACATTAATACAACCTAAATCCACTTCGCCATTTTTTATAGCTGCAATTCCGAATTTATTCCAATGCTCATGAATTTTTGTATATTCACATATATGCCATGCATACATCCATCTAAAATTAAACAACATAAGATTAATTTTCGATTTTTTTTTTTACAATTTTTTTTATGAATAATAATCATCATTCATTAAACAATAGCTGAAATCAATGAATAAATAGTTGTATCATTTCATAAATATTGATGTGATATTAAGAATTGAATGAACCTTCTAAGAATAAGCGCTTGATCCAATAATTTTTCCAGCTGAAATTTAACACATTTCTTATCAAATCCAATTAAATGTAAATTTTTTCTTCGATTATTTCACCTATGAAAATATAAACAACAACTATTTTATCAATGATTAATAATACTAACAGTATTAAGTGGTTTCCCATCAAATATCATATCAGTTCGATGACTCTCTAACAGTACGCTACCAACACGTCCATTTTCCATTTGACAATGCACAATTCCCTTACAAAGCATCAATGGAATATGTCCATGTGGTATCTTTGTGATCCCAACTTTGATTAATGAAGCATCTGAAATTTATTAAAACCAATAAAAATTGATAATTTTCGTCTTAATACAAAAATTAAATCATTGAAATTACACAACTAACAGCAATTTTTTGTTTATAAACATTTTGTATATGAAAAAGACAAATTCTGAATTATAAATCATTTCAATATTTAACTTTCGAAAGAGCTCCAGTAAAATTATATATCGGAAGCGGATATAAATATGGAAAATGAACAAGTTTGCGATTTCCAAAAAACGGCTTATGATATAAAAAGGGTAAATGAACAAATAATTGTTCTATTACCGAATAGGCATAATGTTAGGATTGAAAGTTATAACTGATTCCGGAATTTCATCGACAAAATGAATGGTTTCTTTTTAATACATTATATGAGAGATATTTCCAAATTAAATATTATGTAATTAATGCTAAAAAGCCAGAACAAATTGCATGCTACTTAATCTTTTGCAAGGCATTACAAAATGGATTAATTTATTGTGAACGCACAAGCATACTACGACTAATTATTGTTTGGTAATTAATGTTAATTGAGTTAAATATCAATTAAACAAACTTACTTTCTATTTGATTCTTGGATATGAGGAAAACATGAATGGTATCAGAGTCACATACAACAAACGTATCGCGATCCACGGAAAAATTCTCCCACAAACAATTCTTTAGCTGTAATAGTAATATTTTAATGATATATGTACTATTTTGTCCTCTGCAATTGACCTTATTGTTTTCTGTGATGCATCATATTATGAGAATTTTCTCTCCGCGTTTTATAATTTAATTGAAGAATTTAAGGTTAGAGATGTTAAAGACATATCTAAGATTGCTTAAAAACACAAACATAAACAATTTAATTATAAATGGAATTCAATGTTTATGTTAGGTATTTAAGGGATTCATTAAAATTTAAAAAATTCACATGTGCAGTAGAATCGATTGATGGGATTTTGATAGGCTCATCATCAACAGGATTATAGATGTATGCATTTAAGCGTTCATCGAAAAAACAAAGCGTAATTCCTCCTGGTTCCGGATATAATGACATGATTCCTGCCACATGTCTGTATTCATTCACATATGTTTCATCTGCTAATGAATAATAATAGAGATGCCCATCCTGCAATTAAGCACTGGGAAGAAATCATTCATTTTGATGATGAAATTCCGGAATCAGTTAAAACTTTGAAATTGAGTGAATTCATTTTTTGGTGAGACAGAAATTTCATATAACACGTTTTCCAAACACGGAAATGCCTCTGTACACCGTTTCGCTTTCAATATATGTAAAGCAAACAAAAATTCATACATTTGTACAATAGATGAGGAAATTGTCGGTGAGTGCAATGTCTTGAAGCCCGTAATTAGCATGTTCCGGATCCGGAATGATAAATCCATTTCTTTCGATAATGTATTTCCCGTTTTCACTATGCAGCTGTACAGTGTTTAATATATTTGGCAAATAATAAGGAAAAATTTCTTTACATAAGTTAAATTTATGAAAATAGATTGAAAAATGAACAAAAGTTATAGATTAAACAGATTTAAATATTTGTTAATCATACCTTCTGTAACTGTGCTCGATTATCCAATTTAGCAACAGCATATTTTTCATTCAAATGCATAGTATTAATTGTTGACAAATACTCAATTTCACAAACATGTCGGACTCCTGCATTGTTTCAACAAATTATGAAAAAGAAATAACACGAAAAAAATTTATTGCAACTTATATTATTTTAAATTGAATTGTAAAAATCAGATTCAAATAAGTAATACATATTTTTTAATGATATCTTTTATAGCTAATGGAAAAAAAGTGAACCTTTATTTTGAGATTAATTTACCAGCAAAATTATAAACACTGGAATTGAAAGTGGATAAAACTGCTACATCATGACAATTCTACTAATTAAATAATTTATTATAAAACGTAAAACAATGAGATCATTAAAATCTTAGCATATATAAAAACTTTCTATTACTTACCTTTCGTTTCAACAATTTCATAGAGCCATGCACGATTATTCATTGAAATGGCAATATGTTTTGGACCCAGTGCAATTCCTGTTGGTTCCAGTTTGATTTTCACTGTTGCTAATGGATTCTAAAGAAAAGATACTCTTGAAATTCTCGTTGGAACTTCAGTATTTGAAATAGAATATGGCATTACAAATTCATTTCTCGATAAATCTGCCCACTTTTTCTCCTTCTCTGTAGAGTGTTATCTCATTCAATGATGACAAAATAGCAATAGTATTCTGGTAGGCAGCTCCAAGCATAGGCATTTTTGCTAGAAACAAATGCAGTGTTCCGGAGTGAGTACTGATAGCAATTAATTGTCCATCGTAATTTGTTGAAGCACTACATAAGTCTGAAAAAAAATTAAAATTTCAAAATTCAATTGATGGATCCATTTCTTCTAGAATTCAATCAAACTTCATAAGTATTTCAGGATGACGAGCTTGATTTCGAACATAAATAACATAAGGAAGAAAATAAGTCAGTGTAATTTGGCCCTATAGCTATTCTATATCAAAAACCATCAAACAAAGATCTATTCTGCTGTTTGACATTTAATGTTTATCAATATGCTTCTTTTTTCTATTGTCAACACAATCCAACCATTATCGGCCATTTCCTGCATGACAATTTTAGCTTCCCAAAATGACTTTATTAGGCAAACTATCATAGTTCCTTTAATCTGTGCACTATATCGGTTGTCAATGGGAAACACCATCTTGTCTTCATCATTCAGCATATCGTAAATGTTTTTTTCGCTATGTAGAATTTTAAAGATAAATATTCCTCAATCTTTAACGTTATCTAATTCATCTACCTATTGTGGTTCTAATTTAGATTTCCTGAAAATGTTAATAGATATTGTAAAAAATTCAACGAAGCTGATAACAAGTGAATTTATAACGATTAACAAACCATTGTTCTTAACGTCCACTTCGATAATTTCAACAATTTCATTAAGTTGACTCAGTTCACGTACTCGTATTCTACAACATATTGATTAGAATTTTTTGTTTCCAATTCTAAAATTCTGAAGAAAAATGTCTTAAAAAATAGTTTGTCATAGTGTACTTCGGTTCATTGTGAACTGTCGTTATCCAACACATCATTTATAAAACAAAAAAAAAAAAAAAAAAAAGGAAAAGAAAAAAGCCCATGATAATAAAAACATGTTGCCAAAAGATTCGAAAAATTGAAATTCAAAAGAAGTAATACTTACTGATTGTCACCAATTAGTAGAACTTTGGAGAATGCTTCATTGATGCATATAGATGACAAATATGTCTTGAAATCTTGCACTGCATATACTTCCTTAAAACATGCTACTTCAAAAACAAGTGTTGGAAAAGTTAATTAAGAGATTTATATGTCTAGCTTTACAAATAGTAAGTATAAATAATAAATAAAGTAAAAAGTATAAATAATCTGTAAAAAATTGATTGCAAAAAATCAATTTTGGAAAAAAAAGAGATTGAGTTAACAATAGCATAAAAATGAAGTTAACAGACCTGACCAATATCCGAAGCGGCCGTTGAAATACAAACAAAAAAGCCTTCATGGAAGCCCAATAATAAAAAACTACTCTGATACCTGGAATTCTTTTTTTTTTTTGCATGGGAGCAAGTTTGATGTTATCGTCATTTCCGCTAATAATGTTGTCTCAATTCAGCTATTTAACCTGTTTATATTTCTGCTACTTTTTTGGATCAAACTCTTCTACCAAATAACAATGTGTGTAAATTTTTTCAGCAAGTTAAGTTATGCAAAAGATTTCTCAGTAAACTTTGTTTCACAAAAACTTATCAGTAGGTAAGCATAATTCATATTTGCAACGATAATAACCAACCAGCAATATGTTACGATGTTACCGTAACAAGCTTGACATCGAAGATTGATAGGTTGTGCATCACCATTCAATTCTGCCAACATTATTGTATTCTGACCCAAAACAGCACTTAACTGAAATAGGTATAACCAATACCTACTTTAAAAATATTTAATACTATAGAATTTTAACAACTTAAAACCAAATAGATACCAGAAATTCGTGAATTTTTTCAGAAAATTTATTTTTAAAAAATAGAGAATTTCTCCTATTATACTGCCAGAAATAAATAACAATATAAAGTAGTTCTAAATCAATATTTTCTCTTAATTACTTAACAAAAATAATAAAATAGAAATGGAAGTTAACTAGACACCGATAGATAACTTCTCGCATGATCATATTTTAGCAACAAAAAAAAGAAAAAAGAAAGAAAGAAACATACTGAAAGTCTGGAGAAGACTAATGAATAATCCCTGCAAAGATATATTACTCAGAAATATAACTAACCATTATGTTAGACTTAGAATTTTTATCATTTGGTTGCTTCCGATCACAGAATTTAATCAATGATGGTTCCATTTCACATATGAATGAATATATCAATTCACCGTCAATGTTATTAACAGTGATCATTGAATCGGTTGAACCCAATGCAAGTAATTCATTATTTGAAAATGCTCCACATGTTATAGTACCTTGATGTTTACCAATTGTTGAAGTCTTGCTGTAAAATAAATAATTCCTTTTAATCCATTAAAACGTTATTCATCGTGCTTAATTTCTCATGATTTAAAATCTATTAGCTTTATTCAGTAAAAGGGATGCATCGAAACTGCTTTCATCAAAGCAATACGATTCCTAGATGTGATATGATTATAGATACAATTCAGTAATTGTATACTTAAAAATAGCATTTGTCATGTCATTTTATTAGCCTAAAATCAAAATAGTAGCAAAATATACGGCTATAGTGGCATATTTTTGTAATAGCATATTTTTCAGTGAAAGTTCAATCAGATCTTTTCTAACCATACTTGACAATTTGTCTCTTGCAAGCTTAATTTATATATGAATTCGAAAGACAACGAAAAATATCGAAATAGGAAATGACAGAATTACTTAATATTTAGATATATACACAGATAAAAAAAAAAAACTAACCGTGAAGTGCGCTGATTATAAAATAATAAATTTCCCGAATCATAACCAATAGCCAAAATTGGAGAAACATGAGACCATAGTATAAACGTCGGTTCCTCTCTAAATTTTAAAACAAATTTGAAATAAAAAATTGCTAAAGCTAATAAAATTTAAATGTTATATTAATTAAAGTTTTACAATTGTTGTCAATTACAGAAAAGTATAACGAATCTACCAATATCAGGTAAAAAAAAATTTATATTTAAATTGTATCATTTAATAATACTTACTTTCCACTCATACCACTATCCAATTTGCTGACTGTTTTCGATGCAAATTCCCATAATATTACTGTTGTATTCTTATCATTCATTATAGCTAACATGTCACCATCCCGATCCCATGATAATGCTTTCACCCGCCTGTACAACAAAAAAAAAGTAAAAACAATTATTAAGAAATCATAAAGAAGAAAGAATAAAGTAAATCATTTAAAACTTCCTCACATATAAACACTTTTAAATTTATGGATCTATATTGCTATAAATATTAAAACGTAATATTTACAATAGGAAATTCAACGATTTAAAGATGTTTATATTAAAATATAACAAAAAATTGATCAAATGTTAGTTAATACGGCGGATAGGAAGAGCATTTGAGAATAATGGAATTAATAAATAAAATCAAAAAATAATTAATTGCAATCTCAAAAAAGAAATGTTACCCAGGTACGACTAGTTCGTCAATTACATTGCCACTTCGATCGAATACTTTCACTGGATTATTCGAGCTGAAAAACAAATTTTACATTTTGATATTTCGAATCATTACCATAACAATTCAAATTGTTTCCTTGATGAATTAAATATTGCAAATGTGAAATTGACTTGAATCTTAAATTTAAAAAATAAAATTACAAATTAAATACAAGATAAGTACGACATAAAAATAAATTTTTCCATAATTATATTATTTATTTAGTTACTGTCGTTGATCATTTAATATCTCATCTGTAATAAGTACACTTAATGATGTATTGCTTTGAAACAACTTCTAGCAAGATATTTATCGTTAATTAATCAACAAATAATTAAGACAAACCCAGCAACGGCAAGATAGTTTCCTTTTGGACGCCATTCAAAAATTAACCTATCTTCTCCGATTTTTTCTCCTGTTAAACTGCGTATTAACTGCAAGTGTATGATGATGATTGCTATATTCAAGAATGATTTGTTAATTAATGAAATATTTTTACTCTTTTTTATTTCATATCCTAATTAATACGATTTCTTGTAAATGAATAACCTAATCATTGACTTCATTTTTATTTCATATTTTACAATTGGATTTGATCAAAAGAATATGAAAAACTTACTTTCATTTTTGGATATAATTATGTTCAATAAAAGAGTAAAATTAGCCAATATAAAGCAGTAGTATTTCTCGTTGCTGGGCAACCCAATAATTGGAAGTAAAATCTTGTTGCTGTGAACGTGTATCGTCGAAGAAGAAATACGCAAACGTGTATAACCCCCGAACATTTTGATGAAATTGGAATGAAATCGATGTGTATTATTCGGATATTTAATACACTTTGAACACTTTGAATAAAAACCAAGTATAAGAAAATATCCAAAAACATGTCATTTTCCACATCCTCAAACTTTCTTTCAAAACTTTCAGATCTTCCAACATGATAGAAATCCCAAGGAATCAATCCATTTTAAAGTTGTCAATACATAATCCGAGAAGCACCACCAGATGTACCGCGTCGCAGTAATGTATAGTCCCATTGGGCTTAAGCCGACATTCACTGCAAACTCCACATAACAACCAGTAGTTGTTGAGATCATTATCGACACAGCTCATTGCGGATTTAGTGTTTTGCACCAAAGCATCAACGTATGTATAAACAATAAACAAAAATTTATTTATTTCATAAAAATTTCTTCTCAAGGAAAAGCGAAGTAAACTGACAACAGTAAAACAAAATTATTCACTTTATGAAACAAGTGCTGACGCCGTCGACGATTCGTATTTCCATGTAGTTGGCAATTGGCGTTTCGTTTTGTAGTATCGAGCCAAGCGATGGATACGTGATTCGACGAGAATCAATCTATACTTTGAATCCTTATCCTGCAAATATTGACACTGGTCATTGCAACTGACCATTTAAAAAGGAAATTCGCTAAAAATGTGCAGTGCCTGTTCCTGTGCCTCACCGAGAACGAATCCTTAGTTAAATGATGAGATGTTTTACTAAAAATTTGCTCAATTCCTTGAAAACCTTTCTGTAAATGCTGATATCAGAGCGTGAACAATAAATCTGAAGAATTCATTCTTTATCATAAGTCGAAAAAAAAGACAGATTTAACGGACCTTGCGATTTCGCTCCAAGTGCTTCCGAATGTTAACTGCTTTCTTAATTAGATGGTATAAATCTTCTGGAATTTCAGGTGCCATACCCTGAAAAGTAGTGTAAGATGACCAGAAGAAAGAAATGAGTGAATGCTGACGTTAATTATGGACTACCAAAGTATTGCTTAACTGAGGAGTGGTACGATCTAATGATTATAATAGCCTGTCGTCTAAACCGTCAACACAATTTATTCGATTAAAAATGCCGAAATTAAAGTCCTTACCTTAGCTTTCAGAATGCGTACAATCTTGTTACCGGTAACACGTCGAACCTGGGCAACACCATGTGAATCACGAAGTATTACACCAATCTGTGAAGGACGCAAACCCTGTAAAACAAAACAGCATCGCTCTATAACAATGCAACTATTTGAGGAGTGTAAAATAACTGCTTCGATGCTTACAAAAGTGATCCCAAGGGAATTGTACAAAAAATTAGAAATTTGGATTTCAGAAGGGAAAAAATGAATTGGATTATACATTAGCACAAGGTAGTCTTCTAAACTATAATTCAACTTTATCTTATTCGAAAATTTTAAACCTTGAATAGCACTGAAGAAATCGGATCGAAAAATATGATCCAGGTTTGTTTGATCTACACATATCTACTTCTACATATTAACACCATATTTTTGTAAAAGCCTGATACAACCTCTAAACTCCATTATTTTCGGAAAAAAAGGATCAAAGATGACACGTGCCTGCCCTCATACAGCCTTTACAGATAAAGAAATGAATGAGACAATAAGGAGATATATGACTATGTCAACAGATCAACAGATAAGGTAACCTTTTTGGCAAGACGAGTAATTTGCTCTTGAACTTCTTCACTTGTAAGCTTGAGCCAAGTTGGTACTGATCGACGATATGGCAATGCCGACTGAGAAATACCTTTGCCAGGATTGTGCATACGACCCATGATTGACGCTTATTAATTGTAACACTACTCGATGTAACTTTTACAGCTTCTTATACCTAAAGAATGACAATGAAATGTTTATCAATGTTACTTCAGTATAATCATACATCATAACAACGGGAAAAGATTATCTTGTAAGAACCGAAAATGAACTGATCGAAAATAAAGCTAAAGCTAATTCCGTTCAAATCAATAAAAAAATCACTTCAAATCAATCAGGTAGTAAATTCAAAGAACAAAAGGCTCAAATTAGCCTAATTAGAACTAATTACCACTACGGGACAATAAAACCTTACATTCAACTCACCAACCTAACCATAGACAACAACCCTCAACAAACCTAATATAACAAGATTGGTTAACATTTAATGAATGCCATTGTGACACCGCTATGCAATCGATCGTCTCAACCCAAAAGGTTGACACTCACTCTAATCTTAACGCTTTATTACTCAATTTCATTTTAACTTCACCTTTTTCTCTTATTTTACTTCAATTTTGCACTTATCTCAGTTCTATTTAAATTTTCACCTATTTTTAATTTCGTTTAATTTCATCCTTACATTTAGTTTACTTCAATTTGAGTTTCCATTTACTTTTACTGCTAGCTTCAGTTTCTAATTTAATTTTATTGTAATGATCAGTAATTGATGATTAATCAAAGGAAAAGGATTAGATTGAAATTATTGCTTTATTCTTTACAGTTTTCTGACAAATGTTAGTTGGAGATATTGAGATAGAACCGGAACCTAATATAAATCTATTACTAATTTTATGTGGCAATGAGGAAATAACAACGGATAATGATACTTTCCATTTATTGTGTGGAATTTGTGCATCTAATATCGTCAGTGATCGTACAAAGGTTATATATTTATCTTAACTTTGTTTACATTTACGTTATATATTTCCTTCAACATAATATTACCTATTTGGGTACGTTTATAGGTGTGAGTTTAAGTGAGGAATGAGGAAAGCTGTACGTTAGAAAACTATTATATGAACTAAATTTTTTTGCAAATAATATTGCGAAATTATAAACTTAAGTCAGCCTAATGCGATAATTTCAGCTTTATTGGCTTCGACATCAACCACCCACGTTACTTCCGAAAGAATCGGCGTTAAAACCATGGCAACTTTCACGTATGACGCTACGATATTACAATGAAAAACTCATTGACGGTGTTACGGCATTCTGTGCTTCCGCTCATACATTTCCTTTTAGGGAAGTTGCTGTCATTGTAAGTTTTCCATAGGTTATCGGTATATTAATTTTAACACGTTGCATTATTTGTCAATTTAATGCCTATTTAGATAAATCAAATTAAACAATTAATTTATGAATTAAGTCCATAAATTATATGGTTTTCCAAATTTCAGATTCAACTAAATTGGAATTAAAATTAAATTCCCAACTTATATGTTTTAAATTTTTATTTATCTTACTATTATGCATTTCTGTTGAAATTTGTTTTACAGGTAGAGTTTCATGAGAATGACATACCACATGAAGAGTCACTTTCAACAATACTAGCATTACTTTCCGATACGGGTAATTATTTCTCGATGATCTCAAAAGGTGCATTGTTCGAGCAAAATATATTTCCGGTAACTGCTTTAATTCGAACTTCTCGAATATATGATTATGGATTAGTGGCAAGTTTATACACAAATTGCATGTTATGCTTTGAAAATGGTGTTTGTAAAGATATGTTAGCCAAATAAAACGTCATTTGAAGATTTGTTTGAAGCAATTTTAGTATCAGTAATGTTCTACCAAACCACATCAGAGTTTGATTACGTTATACAGAGAAAATATAATAAGTTATCTTCCCTCGTTAGCAAGGATTCAGAAATGTCGAAATTTCAACTGAGCTATCTGATCTATCTGGACTTGATTCGAATCTTTCCTCTGTAACATAATTAGAATTTTCCATTATGTGTTTGTTAAAAAGGATGATTGTATCGATGACTGCTGTCGTTTACAGAAATTATTTCATATTCATTTAAATTTTTTTTCCCCAAAGTACTCTCGACGCCACGCAAACCTTAGTCGATCCTGAAGACTATGAAATCTGCAGAGTTTGTTTATTTTTGCATTCAAAATTGATGAATCAAACATATCAATAATGCTAATGTCCTTTTAAAAATGAGTAAACACAGTTTAAAAATAGTCTATATATTCTACGAAATTCCTTTATCATTTTATATCGTTTTGTATACCATACTAAAACAAACAGAATTAATTTGTTGTTTTGAAAAAGTGTACAATTCGTTATAAAGTAATGTTAAAGGTTACAACTACTAAAATTTGATTAGAAGTAGATTAGTAAAACTAAATTATAAAAACTATATTTGTAACTATATAGATCAAAGTTCGTTTTAAACAGAATTATATCAAGAAGGGATGTAATATTAGAAAATATCAAAAATACAAATATGAATGAGGATGTATACTAAATGTACAATGGCCAAAATTAAAATATTTCAAATTATTATAGCTATCTTTAGTACAATGATATTATTGCAAATATTTTGATCGAAAAGTAAGATTATTGAAGAAATTATTAAGATGACAAGATATATTATATTGATGGTGTAAGTCTTTTATTTCTTTATAAAAAAAAAAAAAAACGGTAACTCAATTAGAAAATGATGCAAAATATTCGTTTCCTTCTTTTTTTTTTTTTAAATTTACATAATTATTTTCGATTTGAATGAATAAATTGAATTATCAAGAAATGTTTTAATCAAAAATTTGAAAATTGTGAATTCAGTAAAGAAGGGACACTTATAAATCAAGTGGATAGACAATTTCATTGATTGAATAACAATGGATTATTACGATATTATTTGTATTTACTATAGGATAAATAATTTTAAAAGTATTACAGTTTCTTTCAATTTTAAATTCAAATTATTTAATGCTTTAAATAAATAACAAATGAATAGTACATTATACATTTATCTTTAGCAATGATCAATTCTGCCATTATTGACAATTTGTCAACGAAATTAATCCTATTTATGACTAATTCTTTCTCATAACAGTCAATCCTATAATTATTGATTATTTGTCATAAAATTTAATTTTATTATTATTACTAATTATTTACTCGCCATATACAAGCACATTTCACGTATCAAATAACAATACAACCTATGCATACGTGTCATGCGTGTTAATCTTCCAGAAAATTTATAAAATTTTATGATAAGAAATTTCAATCATTTATTGTCATCAAGATATATATATGGTCATGAAATGAATGAAAATTTCCATGTGACTTTTTTGTACTATTAAAAAATGACTTAATTTATGCAAAAATAATTACTCAATTCATTTCAATTTTCTTTACCATATCTATACTGTTTCTTTTGCAAATAAAAATTTCAAGTTTTTTTTTTTATTTCTAATGACTGATGTAAAATTATGTACATGTAAGGCGAATCCATTTCAAACAAGGCCTTTATATGAGATATTTCAATTTGATAAACAATAAATAAAATAATTCGATTAGATAATAAATATTTAATTCTTCCTACAATTATTATTATTATTATTAATGAACATTGATTTATTTATTGTTTTAAATTTAAAAACACTTTTGTTAAAGTTTGGTTAGCTAAATATATACTTAATTAATGTAGAAATCAAATAGTATAATTATTTTCCATCCTGTACAATTTCAATTTAGAAACCTGATCCGATCAATTATGATGTGATGTATATCTCTAAAAGTCTACTGCATTCATTTACAAAATCCATTCGATGATAATTTGTATCATAGTGTAAATAAATATAATTATAGCAAATGTATCACAGTGTAAATAATTATTACTATAGTAGTAGTATCAAAGTATAAAAATAGCATTATTAGCATTGTGTAAATAATTATACACCAATGATATACCAAATTTATATAATCATTGCAATGGTATCGAACGGATGTAGTAATAGTGTGCAATATCCCATATAAATAATTATTGGAAATGATATATGATATGTAAATAATCATAAGCAATAATGATGTGATGATACCAATGATGTAAAATAATTATTGGAGTAAATGATTGTGATAACTTCATGATTGAAATGATCATTGTAGTGATGATATTAGAAAAAAAAATACAAATGTTACAATGTTATTTCAAAAATAGCATTTAAAAAGACAAAAAAAATGATGTATAAGTAAGTATGTAATAATAATATCGATCGATTCTAAATAATTATTTAACTGATATGGAAAAACATGAAATAGATAAAATGATAATGATAATTGATATAATGAAATTAAAACCAGTTAATGAATCATCAATTATCATTATCAAATCTAATAATAATAAGCTTTAATAATGCAAATATTGTAAAGATACGATGACGTCATGCACACAGACATACACATACACACATATATACACACACATATATACACATACATACACATACACACATACATACATACATACATACATACATACATACATACACAGATAGCAACCTAAGAGGGTGACAAGAATGGGATAGATGGATGTTTGGTTGGTTAGTTGTGTTGGGTTGAGTTTGATGTTGATTTAGTTTGGTTTGAGAATGAAGAGAATGAAGTAAAAAGTAAAAGAAGTAAAGGGGGGAAGATCGATACTGATTCAATAGAGGAACTCTTTTTTATCGATCTATCGATCGGAAGAATGGCAAAAGAGGTGAGGAAGGGGGGGGAAGAAGGGGGGGGGGGACATGAAATGTGAAATGTTGAAG
>JABVXV010000302.1:0-74443 GCA_013365325.1 Dipetalonema caudispina | reverse complement strand
TTATTATTATTATTATTATTATTATTATTATTATTATTATTATTTATTATTATTATTATTATTATTATTATTATTATTATTATTATTATTATTATTATTATTATTATTATTATTATTATTAATTTTACTATTTCTTATCTTAGTAATGGATATTTATGGATAAATGATATATTTAATAACTCAAAGAAGGATGATCTTCATTTTTATTCTTTTTCCTCAGAAGATTATATCGTAATGGCATTGAGCACAAATTATTTTTCCTTTTTTTTTTTGATTCCTCAGTTCACATATCTAATTGTGCAAAACAATTACGTCTATTTCAAACAGTTCGATTTTTTTTAAATTCTTCTTATAAAAATATTTCTCCATCGAAAAAATGTATGCATTGTTTAAAAATTACGATCTATCTGTTTCGCATCAAATCAGACAAAAAAAGAATAAAAAAAGAAAAAAACTAAAAAAATTAAATTGACAACGTTACCATGAAATTACTATAATTATTGCAATTATTGATAATTTCATAAGAATTCTTCTTCATTTTTTTGAGAAAATTTTAGTTTTAATTGGTGAAATTTTCTGTCCTATCATTAAGATATACATATCATTGTGTTTCTATCATTATTCAGGCATAAATTGACAGTTTTTTTATAGATTTAAAAAAATTTACCAGTTAATTAATATCAATTATTAATGATCAACTGCGAAATATAAGGATAACAAAAGCATGACAGAGAAAAAAATTATTGTAAATTAAATTTTGAAACAAAAATTAGTTGGCATAAATAAGTAAATAAATTCTTTCATAAACTTTTTGCGACGATTCTTTATAATAATCCTTCAACATTATATTATTAATAAGTAACTAACAGAAGAAATAAACAATATTTGTTGATGTAATATAAGAAAAGTTATCATTTTTACATCACAATCATGATTAATATTATTTTTGATGCAAATAATGTACTGATAATGATAAAAAGGTTGGATTTGTTAGCTACAATAAATATTTGTTTATCAATGTTCCTCTCAATTTTAAAAACATTTGTTAAAATTAAAATTTTTTAATTTATAGGAAAAAAATTTTAAATTTTTTTTAATTTTCATATTATTTGTTTGTCAATAGCTTTTATTTTAGACGAAATGAAGGGCGAGCTTTTGCGCTGATCTTTAAACTGATAATTTTTGAAATCTTTATTCTTTCTATCAATAATCGATAGAAAAAGAAAAGTTGAAATCCCAAAAGAATAGTTCTAAATTGAACATAATTTGATTTCATTAGTTTTTAACGAATTTGCAGACTTATTTATTCATTTTTTGATTCATTGTATTGAAAGAACAAAATGATTGCAGTTCTTCCAAATTTTTTATCCATTTTTTATTTGAATGTTTGTTGTTTCCAATACTTCCTTTTAACCTGCTTGAGGACATTTCGTGTGACAGTTTAAGTGATTGGAAGCTGTCATAAAAGGTAAATCAATTAATTTAAGTCTAGTGACTGTTTTTCAATGTACATAATTGTCATGAACCAAAATTTCAACTGTAGAACTAAAAATAAGTCAAGGAAAGCATAGGATTTCAATCAATAATTGCATAGATAATTAAATGTGTAATTCGGAAGCTAACAGAGGGTTTAAATCAAATGACAGAAGAATTGAACATTATATTAAATATAGTTTTCATTATTTTATGCAATAAAAAAAAGTTCGATCCTTTATAAAATTTTGTTTCTCACCAACTCTAACAATAATAGTTTCCCATGTAATTCCTGTAGTAAGTATTTTCCAACTTTGAAATGAAAATTTTGAAAGAGAAATTTCAAATTAACGACTTTCAAAGCACTTTTTGAACTTTGTCTGTATTGTTCTGAAATTAATGCTTCTGCTTCATTTATCCTTCAATTATTTGTCTTTTTCATTGGAAAAAGCTTAATAATGGCAAGGGATGTAAATCACTCTCAAATTTGGTTATTTACCCAATTTTTCAATAATTATCGAAAGCAACGGATATGTTTAAAGTAAAAACAGTGAGAAGTAGTTTCGTTCACAGTGAACAAATACAATATTTCATCAAGAGTATACTGTATAATTTTTATTTCGAAAGGAGAGCAATTAATTAACATAATCCATTTAAACTTCATCAAAATGTCAACTTGTCAACTTTTTGTTAGCAATTTAACATAAATCGATTTTTCTCAAAAATGTATATAAGTTTTCAAATTTATTATTGTGTTGCATTAAAAATCAATACAATGGAATAAAATTAGAACAAATTATACATTCATATAAATATGCGATCATACAATTCAGTCGTTGTTAATTAGTACGAAATAATAATTTTTTTTATTAGTTCACCGAGAAAATTTTTATGACACACTGAATTTTTGTATTTTTTTGTGATGAATTTGATTCAACCATTATCTGAAAATACAAAACAAATAGAAGTAAAAAAGAGAAATACCATACTATGAAGTAATTTCAAAATTATATTTTTAACACTGTTACCACTTTTTTATTGTACAGTAAAATTTAACATGCATTTAAGAAGAATTTCGATCTAGGTATGAACTAAATTAGAACATTTCATTTAAGGTTTTGAAAAAGCCAATTTGTAAAATAAATGAATGCAAGAAGAAATAGAAATTTGAAATTTTGTTGTTTTTTTGAAAAAACTTTCGAGAAAGATTTCAAAAATGCATTTGGAAAAATTTAAGCAAAATTTTTAAATTATAAAAACTCCCTAAAATTTTCCGATTAAATTAAGGTTAGAAATAGCAAGCTAATTACAATATTTACCTGATCAAAAATCAATCTTTTTGTCGATTACTTTTCACAAAAGAAAGAGAAAAAGTTCGAAGTGATATGATTGTTAACAATTCTCAAAACCTATTTGCACACATTTCTTATTTGTAATCATATCTAATTGTTTATTTGTTTATTTGCTTAACTTGTTCTTTCTATTTCCTTTTTTGTACAACTTTCATTTACATATTCATATATTTACTGACCTTTTACCGAAACTGAGAAACTCGCGGTTGAATGCATTAGCTTCAATGTCACTTTTTTTGTTGGGGTACATTAAGCTTCGCTCATACGGTACCATTCGTTTACCAAAATTCATAAAATCCCTATCGAAACTAATGCTTTTCTTGCGGAGTGATTCGGGAGTGTCACTAACTTTCAGCATCGTATCAGACCAACTGTCACCAATTGAACGTTTTCCAAAATTCATGAAATCTCTCGAAAACTAAACAAATTAAAATGAGCAACAGTTTAATTACAACACATTTTAAATAAGAAATATCAGTCAATGAGAATTATTCTTTTTCCTTAAATTGTTAAGAAAAAATCTTGTGAAATTTTTTCGAAACTTTTGACATACTGTTATTGTTTCAACCCCCACTCAAAGGGCTTTCGTCCTAACAAATTTATCCTCAAGTTAGCGTCAAATATCATTCATAATTTTTGTTTTTTACTTAATTTTGAGCAAAAATTTTAATGATAATTTATTAATTTAAGAACTTAAACTAATAGAATTTATTTGATTTCAATATAATCTCGTATTAAATAAAAACAGAAATTTCTTTTTCCTTTTCTCATTCTCTCTCTAGAAAAAAACAAAACAATGAAAAAGAGTTTTTATCACCTCGCCTCTTTTAAAAGAAGCAATATTTCGATCAAATTGTTGTATTTTGTTTGGTGAACGCTTTCCAAAATGCATAAAATCTCTCGCCAATCGGTCATTGTAAGTGGCTGTAAAATTAAACAAAAGTAATTAAAATCCTCAGCAATTCGATTTTAAAAAGGAAAGAGCAATTCGGTAAAAATTCCAAAAAAAGATAATTTGAGTTAAAAAAAAAGGTACATTTTTTAATTTATATTATTTTAAATAAATCAACAAATAAAGGAGTACGGAAAAATATTTTCATAACTATATTACATTATTTGAACAGTGTGAATTACAGAAAAAGATTAAAATTAACCTAAATTAATTGTGGCTTATATAAAAAAGATAAAATTATACCGTGTTTTCTTCAATCAATCTTTTGCTAATACAAATCATATCACATTAATTGATGACTTAATTAGAGTTTAAAAAGAAATATAATTTATTAATATATTATCACGATGATCAAATGCTCATTGCAACTTGCATCTAACAATTTTAATTTTGAATTTCGTTTTTGTTCTATTCAATTTTTTTTAATTTCATTTTCTCAATGTTTCCTTTTTAAATGGAACAGTGTA
Organism: Dipetalonema caudispina; assembly: GCA_013365325.1. NCBI lineage: Eukaryota > Metazoa > Nematoda > Chromadorea > Rhabditida > Onchocercidae > Dipetalonema > Dipetalonema caudispina. Next base: position 70,199 of record JABVXV010000302.1, on the reverse strand, counting down.
TTACCATAATAATCTGACTGAACAGTGACAGCAACTGATGAAACAACTGTGAGAATTATTATAGTTTTCATTGTAATGTTACCCATCTAACCTGAAAAAAGAAAGTTTTTATTTCCGAAAAATAAAAATCCAAAAAAAAAACTCAAAAAACGAAATTTATGTGAAACACAAAGTATATTAATTGTTCAAAATACATGTAACGAAATTTTCGTTATATTTCGAAAATAGAATAAATTGTGCTATTTCTCAAATCATCATTTTTTAGCAAATATTCAAGTGCTCATACAAATTTCAAACATTGAAAATTTTGTGGGCTAAATTTTAATGCTCAAATTATTCACAAATTTAATTTTTATTTGGTCATAATTTTAATACAAAACGATAAATCATTGGAGCTAATTACATCATACTTCAACTTCTTCGTTTTTTGTTCTAAATCCAACATATATCTAACAATTATTTAAACCAATATATAACCAACAAGTAATCATTTCATTTCTCTCCGCGGAATGTATTACCTGAACTAATCAATGTAAACGACAATCGTGAAAAAGCAGAAGAAATGGGAGAAAATAAGTTGTTAATACAATATTTTGTAATTTATCTGTTTCACATTCACTTATTTCCAAAAATTTGTACTTATCATCATTACTGCTCCGAACGATGCCTAATAATGAACTTCCTAAGTGATATACGGAAATGAACTTTTCCATTAGATATTCGAGATTGGATTTCTTTTAATTGTGAAGGAATGTTTCTAAATGATATCCGAGAATTAGTTTATCAGATAATATCTAGGAATGAAATTCCTGGATGACTTACATTTCTCCCGGACAAAAGTGAATTCCTAAATGCTATGGGTTTCTCTCGGGTAGGAGTGAATTTACTGGATGGCATTAGTTCCTCTAAGATGAGAATAAACTACCCAGATGATTGGATGGGAATAAACTTCTCAAACGATGTCCGAGGAGGAACTTCTTAAATTATATTCATGAACGATAAATATGCTATTTGCACTAAAGCCTGCAACAATGCAAAAAAAATGGTGTAAATAAATTTTTAAATTTAAACCTTTGTCGCTTATAATATTCCAACTAATAGTTGCTTATCATAATATCACGCTTCTGATAATACTGTTATACCTACATTGAAATCAGTGTGCTTTAAACAAGAAATGTTTCAGGCACACAACTTGCATAATAGTATTACCTTAATGGATAACTGAAGTTAGTATATTTTAAATGAGAAAACATGCACGCATAAAATTTGCATTATATCGAAATTCATAAAATTCTTAAAAAAAAGAAAATAAAATTAACCAATACTTCGGATTATCTTCCTTCACTAAAAAATTAACTGTCTATTTCGAATATTTACAAAACTTTCACAATTTTTCGCAATAATAAAAAAGAATTACATTTATGGAAACGAACTGTCTATTTGCTTAGTTCATGAAATCGACATGATAAAATAATAGCAAAAACAATAAAAAAGGATGTCTTCTGCAAAAAATTTTATCAAAATTATACAAAAGCATGAATTTTTGAAACTGATAGTTATGGGATAAGAAGTACAGCAATTTATTCGTCTGCTTAAGATAAAAAAAAAGAAAATGCAATCGATATTTTGATGATAATACTTTTTAGCAATATTTTGTAAGCTTTTCACAAATTTCAATACATTTTTTTAAAAATATAGCTTTCTTTAAACTTCAACCAGTTCAATGATGTCACAATAAAAAGGAAGATAAGGATAAATTTGGAACGAATAGAATAGTTTTGACAAATGTTATACAATATGTGAAATTGAGAAAGGAAAATTAGAGTGCGAAATCGTTCAAAGAAGCATTTTATGAATTCGCAGTACTAATAAATGGGATTTGATTGCATTTTACATTAAGCTTTTTTTTTCTTCAGTAATATTGGAAACTTAATATTTATTTCATTTTTTAGTAAATGCAAACTAAAAAGTTAATCGTACTGAAAACATGTAAATAATGCGTTCGCATTGTTTGTTAGCTATGAATTTTTAACAAATATTAAAATGAACGAAATTTTTTTGATAACCAACTAATTTGAAGAAGTTTTGCAAAATTTAAATACTCTGGTAACCAAAAAAAATTCTGGTAACCAAAAATTAATAGTTTGTATCGTGATTCCAAAAATTTTTTATGATAAGTATTTCTAAATAAAACTAACTAGTGTTGTAAACTGATTGTCATATAAATTGATAATTGAGGAAAGTTACAATATCTAACATAAATCATTTTGTTTATAGTCATTTTTACCTGTGATACAGTAAAACAATCCGCCTTGTTATTCACATTACCAAAGTAATAAATCATATTTAAATTAATCTTAATCATATTTGCGAAAGGATTGATACAAATAATCCTTGTTCGTTATGCTTAATAAAGTATTGTAATACAATATTCTTTGTATTGCCACTCCTACCTCATACACATATATATAGTTATACCAAAATAATGAGTTCAGTGTTATTAATTTAGAGATTCTGTTTCAGCTATGGTTTTTTGTGTTTGTCTTTTTTGGCTTCATTCTTCGACAACAGTTTTTAATTTCCTTCTTCTACTATAATTACCAATAAAGATTTTCTACGGTGTTATTCTACACTACTCATATCTACGTCCCATCGACGATCAACTTCATTATTAACGGGCGACTCAAGATTATCCTGTAACGTTTAAGAAGAACTTCTCCTAAGGAAGAAAACAATTTTCACCAAATATTCAAGAGTGTCTAAAGTAAGGCTTTCCCAAATTAACAAGCATAAAAAAACTACGACAGTTTGATTAGGAAAAAAATAAGAAAGGAAAGAAAGCAGTTGAAAATAGACGAAGTCTTTTGAGATAAATAATGAAAAAAAGTGATTGCAATCATTAAGTCCTCTTATTTATAATCTCACCACTGAACAAATCATTAAAAATATATGAATTTGAAGAGGGGAAAGAAATAAAATTGAAAGTAATATATATTTATAAGAGTGATAATGAATTGTTTCCAATGTATTATTTATAATTCATTGGTATCAGGCGGGGAACGGAAGGAGGGAATAGAAGAAAATGAATTTAATGATATTTTTTACAGATAGAATTTACTGATGCATTTATAAAAATTATTAATTTGGATAAATATTGACAGTATGATATATGCATATGCTAAATTTTAAATACTGAGGATAATTACAATACTTTGAACTTTGAATACTGAAATATCAATAATGTTTATTTAAATCACTAAATTTTATATTTGTATTATTGGATCAAGTATTTAAGTTGTTGAATTAAGCAAGCGAATCAGTGAATTAAGAAGCATTTGAATCAAAAAATCAAATATTTGAATCATTAAGCTTTTAAATCACTAAATTAAATAGTTGAATATGATTTAATAAGAATTACGTCGATATCAACATTAAATGTAATAAAGTTAAAGCGAAAATTGTACAATGTTTTAAAAAATTTCAGATTAACGAGAAATGTTTTTTACGAAACAAAACAAAAAATAAGGAAAAAGTTGAACATAGTAATAGTTAGTTATGTGTTTATGTTATCTTAGATTATTATAGGATGAGATATATTTACTGGGATATGGTTTGGTAAAGATGATTATCCACGCAATTAAATTGTAATTTTATTCGTAGCTCACTAAGTTCTTTTTCATTTTAAATGCGTAGATTTAAATTGGAAATTTCATCGTTAGAAAATTACAGAGCTTAATTAGCTTATAATGTTCATTTAAGCTATTACTAAAACTTTGAGTGATTCCGAGCTTTTTTCTCCCTTTAACAATTTAAATTTTTTCAAACAATTTTAACTTTTATTCACAGAAATGTTAATTCCTTTCTTCCAAACAAAAATTACTCTGCTAAATTGCTTGCTGTGCTCTTTGCTACAATAATTGCTAACAAAATTAATCTTTTCTTAATTATCGAAATAATCATAATTTTGTGAATCTGTTCTTATAGAAACTTGCAGTGTAATATAATTTACTGCACTTATGCAAATTAATAAAAGAAATAAAAATTTTTATCAGAAAATCTTGATACTGTTTGTGTTTCAAGAAGTTTTTAAATAATTTCATGCATAAAAATTGGGTGTTTTTAGAAAAATGAAAAAACATTTTTTTAACCTGGCACTTTTACAAACAACATGATGTATATGTTATATAAACGGTAATGAACATAGAAATGATTTTTACTTTTCCATCACAAATACAATTGATAACTTTTTTTATTGACAATTTTTTATCATCGAAAATAGAGAAAAGTAGAAGTCATCGATTCTTAGCTGAAATTATCATCCATTGCTAATTGTGGAATTTTCCTACATTGTCTCACCCATTGTATTCCAGTATTAATCATCATCATCTTGTAATAAGGATAAAAATCTATTTAGAATTATCCAACGTAAATGATTGATTTCATTCAGTAGAGAAAAAAGATAATTGGGTAATTGCAAGAGTCAAGTTGAAATAGGTTAATAATTTGTTAAAACAACAAACTATAAATTGATTGAAATCAAAAATCAATGCAAAAATGAGTAAGTGCATTAATTTAAACACTAAATTACTAATATGTAGCATCAGTAAGTACAGAAAAACCAATCATATTTTAACTTTCATTCATTATTTGGTGAATTTTAAATATAGAAACGCTTACACAGTGCATGTAGTTGTATGAAGATATTTGAGAATTGAAAATATCGGAAATACGCATAAATTATAATTTAATTCCTCACTTGCATGCATTATAATTAAGTGAACTGTTAGGGAAAAGTATATTAGATTCATCATGGAAAATTTGGACGGAAAAGTTTGCATAGTTAAAGAATTTTAACTTCAAGTAAATTTCAGTTAAAAGTTTCAGCTAATTGCTTCCTTTTTCAATTACGAGACGAATTCCAATTTTTTCCAGTAACAATTTGATGCAAATTTTAACTTAATCTTATGCGGCTTCTAAATCCATAATTATCGTAATTACATAATCATTTTTTATTTATCCTGTTACTTTTTCGTTCATCCTATCCATTTAAAAGAAATCAAAGTAATGTCTGAATCAGAAACGACAAAAATTTTAGAAAAAAAATAGTTAAATATTTGAAACGCTAAAATTTTTTAAATTCCTGTGTCCAATTTAAATTTCCAAATATGTGCACCGAATTTTGCAAAATTGTTAACAAAGCACATATTTTGTGACTGATCTTTTCTTTTCCACACCCTTTTCGTATGAATTTTTATGATTAAAATTTGATGGCATTTCTTATTTATAAACTTTTTATTGAAAGAAATGACTTACCATTACAGTTATGTGACTTTCCCGTATTAAAACCATGAATAATTTTATTGGGTATAGTGGATGATTTCAAATAAATAATATATTTCAAAATTTATAATTGTTAAATTATAATGATTGAAATTAAGCAGTTAAAACTGAGTACCATTTATTGTAAAATTCAAATCTTAATTAAAGTTGAAAATCTTTTTGTTGAAAAGTTGTAATTTCAGTGTGTGATCAATCTTTCGCGATTCAAGAAAAGAAAAAAAGAAAAACGAATTCAATGACATAAATTTAGTTACCCATGTTATGACAACAGGTATACCTAAACTTACTACTGCTGAGCAGTTGTGTCATTATGCAGGGATACTATAATTAATGCCATTTCATGTTCTGTATTCATCGCTAATTAAAAACTAACGTATTTAATAAACTCATCAATGCAGGTTATTGATGCTACATTTAAATTCCAACATAATTAGCCTTTAGTTTAATAATATTGTCTTTGCGAAATTTCTGGAAATTTATAAAAAAAAATCGTGTAACCATTATTCCCCCTGTATACATTAATATATTTAAATATCTAAATTGAATTATACAGAAATTTACAAAATTTATTCTTCTACAAATTTTTTTAACTAGTCTAAGAATAAATTATAAATAATTTATTCTCGAGAAACTGACAATCGATTGTTTATTCTTTAAGCTTTGAATCGTAATATTTTAGTATAAAACTGTCGTTTTTTTTCCCACTTCCTTTTAGACAATAATATTTACAAAATTGTTTTGTGTTCTGATATTTTTCCTTTTTCCGCGTCTAAAAATAGAAGTGAAAATTATAAGATTGTAATCAAAAAAATGTAAGAGGACTTTTTTCACTTTCCTTATCATACAAGATTTAATTAACGAAAAAAAAACCTCATCAAAATGATAAGCTATTAATAATTATCAACAACATTTAAATCTGCATATCAATTATGTAGTCAAGAATAAACAATCTCAATGTAAAAAATTTTAAAATGTCAGAAATATAAATAAGCAAATCATTTTCTTCCTGTTTTTTAATTTTCCTTCTTTTTCTTCCTTTCTTCTTTTTAGAGAATATACGAAAGTTCAGTGCAAACAAAATAAAGCACAACAAAATTTAAAAGGTAAAAGTGAGAAAGAAATGATTTGGTGTAAATGCATAAAAAATAAATGATACTGTTGGCATATAACGATTACAAATACATATTTCCATTCAAATATTTTAATTGTTGAAATTTCAAAAAAGAATTGAAAATGAAGAAGAAGGATATTCAACATTAAACAATTAGTATATTCATCGCATTTTATCCATTTGAAGAACTCAAATGTAAATTGAAACAGATATTGTCCTCCCATTTTTCTTCTTCTTTCTCGTCGTTTACATCTCATTTTGACTTTTTTCTTTGTTTTTTCCCATCTACTCTTTTAACTCTTAAAACAAAAAAAATAGTTGGCAATAAAAACCACTTCCCAATTAGTATTTTAGCCATTTAGAAATTTTTGTAGTAGAATGGAAAATTGAAAGAATCATTTATAATTTTTCCTCATATTTTTTTGATCTGTAAAAATCTTGCATATCTTTTAGAGAATTACTATATATGTGGGCGCTATTATAATAATATTTTTGGTGAGGCTTTTTACACTTATCTCTCTGATTACCGTAGATTTTCACTGCAGTTTTTTAAAATTTTATTTTTGATTACCATTTGTAGAATAGGGGCCATGAGTAAATGGCAATCGTTAGGTTTAGAAGAAATAAATGAGAAATATTTTAAAAACCGAGATTGACAAAATATTATCAAGTGATCAAAGTGAACAAGCCGCTACGCAAAGGTCAAAATAAATGAGATATTATCAAGAGGTTAAGATCCCTAAAATACTATTCAAAAATTAGGTTGAAGTAAGAACTTTGCATTACCGCGTAATGTCATAAATTAAACGGAACGATGTGACAGTCGATACATTTTAAAGCGGTTATATGGTTAGATAAGGTAAAATCATATGATACAACCGCAACATCGAAAGTATTGGCTATTCATGATGATTTAAATGATTACTTGGTACTGCCTAATTTATATGGAACTTAATTAACCAATGTGATATACAGACTTGGTTGAAATAACTACTCAATATTTCAAAGATCAGCTGTAAACCTAATTTTTATTATATTGCGATAAAAAGGAAAAAGCGTTCGAAAAAAATAAAAAAGTATCGAGAAATGATAGGAGTTAGAAAAACATATACAGACTTATAATAAATTGATGTTTAGAAATTCGGAGATCTTCCGCTTTTTTCTTCAAGAAGAAAATTGTAAACGAAAAAAACCATTTAAAATTTCGGGAATAAATATTTAAAAGCTATTGGTTATCAATTAAAGATATAATTCGAATATATGACTGAAAATTTTTCAAATCATATTGAATTGGTATTTTCAAATACAATGAAAGTATACTTGGATTAAATTTCTTTCGTGTTTTTTGCTTTTTTTCCGTACAAAAATTTTCAAGAAAAAATTTTGTGACCAAATTAAGAACTTTATTCAAAAACTTCTGCTTAAATTTTTTTTAATTTTATACTTTGTGATGTTCATTTTAACTTTGATTTTTCAAATCTATTTTTACAGAATTTGTCAATTTTAATTTCTAGTCCGTATTTCGTGCAAAAAATTTATAGGTCTAAAAGAAATTGCAAAAAGCATAACTTTTTTTCAACCAATTGAATAGTTTTCGAAATTCCCTATTTTAATGAGAAGAAAGATATGGGTAAAAAAGAATTATAGAAATAAGTTATATTGAGAATTTTTTTAAATGGTAAATGTACGATAGAAATGCCAACTGGTCATTTATGGGAAAAGATTATAATTGGTCACAACGGGATGAAATGATACTGGAACAAAGCATAAAATGATTCGTTTAAATGGCTGAAAAAACTGAAAAAAAAGACATTCCGCAATTTTTAATCTTTTATTTAAAATAAAAGAATTATTGTTGGGATTCTGACATGCTGTATTTTTCAATGCTTATTCAAAGAACAGCTTAAATGAATGATTCATCTGCAATCAAAATTTGACCCATTGATTAATATTTCATCTTCTATCGACAAAGAATAGATAAGATACCTTGCTCACTACGATAGTTTTTCATGCTAAACTTAAAATATTATTCGACTAATCCGTAGGTGTACATGATGAAATATCAGTTGTGTATACGAATTTTCCAAAATAACAAAAAAATATACTGTGAAAAATTTCACATTGCTTAGTAACTTTAAGAAATGCAACGTTATTCTCATAAAATATTTATTTGCAATGAAATTTTAAAGGTGTGCAGAAATGGAAAAGTTCAAATTTCCGGTTCTAATGAGGAAATATTAACTTAATACAAATTGTTTTCTCACACTAAGCAGTATTTTCCAATTGCCTTTTTTGAGATCAATTTGCATTTCATTTTTAAAAAAAAAATGTTCTTTCCCCGAAAAATTCTCCATTTCATTAATGAAAAAGCTGAATTTTTATAATGCCTCATTTTCTGCGATTCTTTGACATCCATATTCTTTTTCCCTTAACAATTCTTTTTCAGTTTTATGAAATCGATAAGGGTGTTGACTTATTTTCTGGTGTAGCTTTCAGCCTGTTGAAGAAATAGGTCAGAGTTTTAACAAAATACTAAAAGTACTAGAATTTTATGATTCTTCTACTAAGTCAATTTTACAATTTAGAAACAGAAAGTAACCTGATTACAGCAAAAAATGTTTTCAGTCAACACACTATTTCTTTTTTAGATGTACCATCAATTCAATTTAATTCAATAATTCCAATTTAAATACTAAACGAATCAGTTTAATTTAATAGCTTTACCTACCAAGAGAAACTAAAACACATAACTATCTTGCTCTTGTAATGCGTGAAATGATGAAATTCCCTGCATAATACAAACAGCATACTGCATTATTGTAAAGAATCTTGCAATCATAGCACGTGAAATACGCTTGCCACTTATACCAGCACGTCATCCTATGATGAATTTTTGCCATATCAGATGTACAAAATAAATTTCTATGAATTTCAATAAATTTTCGATATCTTCAAAATTTTTGATTTTTTTAAAAAATGTCTCATTTAGAAGATTATGATAAATTTGTATTGAAAGTTCGATCCATTTCTAAGTAAATTTGTAAAATAATGGTTCAAATAGGATAGGAAAGGAAATACGAAGAATCAGAAAATTAAATTAAATTAGTAATTTCTTATCAACTATCATTTGTAATTTTTCCGATAAGTTAAGTTTTCTAGCTTTACGTTCGTAAAATTTCTTCAAAAATGAAAACGTTCTGGCAGAGAAATTTGCAAACGGACAAAATTTTCCTACTACATTAGCGCATCAGGAGATGTTTTATTTAGATCAAATTTTTCCTGAAATCAAGTTATTTTCATTTATTACTGACAAAAAGAAAAATTGACAAAAATCCATAAATGTATAGATTGAATTTTTAAAATTTAGATTGAGAATATTCAAAATCAAATGATTAAACAATTTTTATGGAGAATTTTAATAAAAATCAGTTATTTTAGCAATAAATAATATATTTTCTAATGCAAAAAAGGCGAGAAAAACAGGGAAAATAAATAAATGAAAGCAATGCTTATAAAGAAGAATGAGCTTGGATAAGAATTTAATTTTAAGTTTTATTTAGTGATCTTGTCTCTTCTACTAGACCCTCTAGCAAGCAAATTCATCGAAGATTACTATTAAGGTTCAATGAAAACCAAAATTAATCAACTTCTTTCTCGCTCTCACTTTTTTGACCAATTTTTTATTTTTGTTTTCTAAAATTTCCCAAACTTTTCATTAATATATGAGTCGAATTCTTTTGTATCATAAGGATTTGCTGAAAGAAAATAATAGTATTTTCAATTCATGTATGAAATTTTGAAATAAAGTTAGAAATATTACTGGAAATGAAAAGAAAAAACAATCCAGCAAATGATCTGCATATAAAAACACGATATTTAAATATATATATTATTGAATGAGCTGAGAAATAGTATTTCCTTGAATAATAATGCCAATAAATTTCGGAGAATCGAAATTAAGGTTGTATTAGCTATTAAGAAATAAGCTTATTAATAAATCTCAAAAAGTAAACAAAGGATGGGATGAAAGTCGGGAATCATGAAATAATCAAGTACAGCATACTTTAAAATCTACACAAATGACAGGTCGATTAAATCATTTAGTTAAAAATGATTAAAAGTACAAACGACTGAAACAGAGTGAGTACTGCCCTGATCATATTTTTTAATGAAATTGTGAATTACACAGCCAGTTTGTGATAATTTTTATCGATGAATTAATTCTGACAATAAAAGTAATTATTGGTAAATTTATCAATGAAGTAATTTGTGATAATGTTTATCAATGAAATAATGTGATGAAATTTTTATCAATGAGCTAATATAATTATTAGCATTTATTTGCTATTTTTCTAAAATAATAGTGACAACAACGCCATACTGTAAGTGCGTAAATAGATGTTAGATATTATCCAATTCAAATTAGCTACAAGTAAAACGATATGTTTAGTCTGTAATGATAAATAGTGCTCAAATTAGTTATAATTATCATAGATCAGTATTCAATCAATTTCACGTGTAAATTCATGAAATAATTATGAAATTATTTCATTATATCTAAGCAACCAATTACCATTAGACTGAACAATATTCAAGTATAATATTGACATAGACAGTATATTTAAACTACAAATTGTTGAATAATTCTCAGAAATACTTAATTAGTAAAATGATTAAATATTTATGTTTAGATAAATATTAATGATTATTAGTATTATTTATATGCATATACATTAAAAACATAATGATAATTCTCATTATGAGCAGTAGTAGTAGTAGTAGTGTTATTACTACTACAATTACCATTGTAATTATTCATCAAAGATAAAGCTACCGTATTACATGCGTTGAAATGATTAATAAATGATGAAACATTCTGATAGTTTATCAATTACCTTCCCTCACGATAATTTTTATACAAATGATCATTTGAAATAAAGAGGAAAAAAAACTTTCATTCATTTAAATCTAACGAAAATTTTGAATTTCTTTTTTCATCTAAATCTTTTTCCCCTCACTTCAGAGATAATTGTAATAATATTTAATATGAAGAAGTTTTTTCGACCAATACAAAATACCAGGGGAATATTTCGAATATCGAAAAGCAGAAAATAGGAGAGAAATTTTTGTTAGCTTTACTACTTTCTCAGACTTGTTTTCTTATCGCGAATTGAAATAATTGAAGGAAATTACTTGTTGTCTGACAAATTCCAATCGGACGTTTCTTTCTTTGTCTTTTACAAATTAGCACTCCAAAATTAAATGTCGATGAAATGACCATTTCTAACCTTGGTCAGATTTAAAAAAGATTCATCAGAAGAATATCTACGATTCTGAAAATCAGATGGCTAATGATAATGTCATTGAACAAAATGTAAATCAATCAGTTAATCAGCCAATAAACAAATAAATAAATGAGAAAGCAAATAAACTGAGAAACAAGTAGAAAAATAAGTAAATGAATAAAAATAATTAAATACAATTAATAAGTAAAGAAGTGATTAATGAAAAATCAGTAATTAGGTAGGCAAATAACTAAATAAATGAGTGGGTGAATAGATAAATATTTGAAAGGAACAAATCAGTGAAATTAATTGATAAAGCAACAAGGCTCATTAATAATTTAAAAAACAAATAAATAGGCAGATAAGTATACAAATAAGAAGGTAAATGAGTGAGTGAATAGTTAAACAAATGATCAAATAAGCAAATAATTAAACTAATAATAAAGAAAATAAATAAGTTAATAAATAAATAAAAATTTATTTTTAATAAATAAATGAAAAAATAAAAATATGCCATATTGAAATTGATACTCGTAACGATGAAAAAATTAAAAATAAATGAATATTTTACATGACAGTAAAATATTTTACATGAATATTTTACATAATAGTAAATATTCAATCATTACATCGAAAGAGAATAAAGTTTACATTTAACTGACATTCTATTTCAATCAAATGAATTTTTCCTCAGTAGTTTTCGAATTTCACGATAAATCTCATTGAAATTTCTTTAAAAAAGGAAAATTAGCTTTGAATTGAGCAAAAGTAATCAACAAACGAGTTTGAGAAGAAAGGTGGATATCAAAAAATATTTTTCCCAAAAATTTTCATGCGATAAAGTGATAAAAGCAACTGTCTGCTTATTTCAAATCTTAATAATAAAACATATTTTGAAACAAAACTTCAAGCTCCAAAATATTCTGATGTTTTAAACTCCAAAAATTTGTTCTAGTAAGTTATAAAGTTTAAAAATTTGCAGCAGTTTCAAAAATTGCAATTGGTAATCCAAACTGTGGTAAATATTTGGGAAGTTATTCTTCTCATTCATAAACTTTTGTGGAAGTTTTACCTCTACTCCTCTTAATGAATCCATCAATAAATGGTAATCCAAACTGTGCTAAATATTTGGGAGGCTTTCCTTTTCATTCCATGTAAATTCTGTTCATTTCAATGCAATCAATTTCCAAAAAATGTCGTAAGAAATATTATGACGAAAATACTATTTATTGTATTCTATTGTTCTAACGAACAGAATACATCAGTCAGTGAGCAATTCTAATTAACAAAATTAATAGCATTCAAGAGAAAAAGTAAAAGGTCTTACTTATAAATGTTAATTATTCCTAACCATAAAGATAATTGCAATATTTAAATTGTTTAAAAGGGAAAAAATTCTACGAAATTCAAAAGACAAGAAGACAAATAATATATTTAAATATTAATCTGATTACCGAATTCAGCCATCTTTTTATATACTCTTTCAATTTTATTCCCATAGGAGCATAAATTTTCGCCTTTTTCTTTCAAATTGGAAAATTTGACCATTACTATAATTTAAATTTTTTTTTTTGTGGTTAAAATGGATGCAATATCATTTTCCCTTTTTTATCCACTAATTTTTCCCCCATATTCCCTTCTATTTTTTTCTTCTTGAAGGTAAAAGAAGTAAAGAGAAGAAAAAGAGATAATGAAACTTCTTTTTCAAGAATAAAACAAAGTAAAAAGAGGAAGCACAAAAAAAAGGAAAAAAGAATGGATGGAAGCTTTTAACCAATTTTAATTCCTTTTACTTTAAAATTTAGTATAAAATTTCTTTTCCCTTCTTTTTTTAAAAAACATTTGAAAGATAAATTAATAGAATCATTTTTCCTTTCAAAATGAATTATCTTGACAAAAAAATGAAAAAAAAATCAAGCAAATGTCGAAACAATAATTGATTAATAAACCAATTACAAGTTAAATCATAATTTTTTTTTTGGTTAACACCATTCAATATTTGAAGGAAATATTCTAAAACAGAAAGATAATTTCCACTTTTCATTTCACGGAAACATTTTCATACATTGAAATAAACATTTAACGGCAAATGTTTTAAAATATAAGAATAACTTTCATTTAGCATAGTACGACAAAAATTTCAAAGTATAATAAGCTTTGCGGGGATTTAATTTTATTTATGCTAAATTTTTACAACGTAGAATAAAATTTTGTTAAACAGTAGAAGAAAGCTAATTTTTTTTATACACAAAGATACTTTTGCCATTTATAAGATATGCAAAAAGTTATTTCGAAAACAGTGTAAAACAGTTTATAAATATTAAAATACTTCTTGTATTTATAAAAAAATTTTTTCAAGTTTATTTAATACAAAATTATTGAATGTTCCGGGAATGATTGTCAGATTAGGCTCAATTTGCTATATCCATTTACTTCCATTTGTCTTATTCGTCATTGCTCCCACTAAATGTTATTTATTTAAGATTCGCATTTTTTTGTAAGTGAATAGGAAAAAAGAAAGATAGATTTCACAATTTTATAAAATATTTTGAAATGAAATAACTGTGATCGGAAGTTTTGACGGAATATTTTTTAGAAGGTCTCGTATACATCCAGTTGTTTTCGTTTTATTATATTAGCTCCATTTTACTTTTTTTATTTCGTAAATGAAAAAAAGAAGAAGGAAAGATTGCAGAGTTTTATGAATAACTTAAACTGAAATAATACCTACAGAGACTAGTGGAATTAAAAAGAATTCTTTGGATACTAAAAATAATAGAAAACTTTCGATCTCATCAAATGTGTTGAAACTATTGTATTAGCAAAGCAATTAATATTTTCAACCACCCTATTCACAACAGCCACCTATCATAACCAAAATAGTTACAATGAAATATGATCTATAATGAAATTAAATTTTTGTTAACCAGCAGATTTGATATGTAATCAATATTCCAATCTAAAGTATTAAATATCTAAGCAAAATAACGTAATTTCCAAAGCCGTACTTACCTTTAGTAGGTGGAATAATCGATAATTTATTCCAAAGCAGTACATACCCTTACAAAGCAACGAAATATTTCTTCCTTGTAGCATTTTCTCGAAAAATTCTAAGTGCATCTTAATTTGATACCAATGATGATTTAATTACTGCGATTTACTGTTCTTTTTATTTTCTGCCGTCATCCACTTATTGTTCTCATGAATATATTCATACCGCATGTGGTACTCAACATTTAGTATTTGGTATAGATTTATAGGTAATTTTTCTTATTATAGACTTTTTCTTTGCATCTAATTCTAACTTAACGTTTCGAAGATTAAAATGTTAGTTAACTCAGCCAAAAGTTTGCATTTGATTCATTAAATAAATGAACAATATCATTTCAGATATCGGCACAAGAAAGAAGCATTGATGAAATTCCGTCAAAATAACAATTAACAAAAACTAAAATTGAACCGATATTTTGTCCATAATAACTTTTTCTCACATTTTGCTCATGTTTTCGTTGTTTGTTCGTTTTGTCTTTTTTCTTTTCTTCTGTAATATTTATTTGCTATTTGGAAAATTTATTTAAAATTTCTCCGATGATACAATTAAATTTAAACGAGTAGATGTGAGGGATTTTTAAAATTTAGAAGCAATTTAAACACTGATTGTTTAAATTGCTTTTAAATTCTAATCACAACTTTCAGGAATATTTTTACCATTCAAAGCATTTGTGTACATTTGACAATATAAGTAAATGAACTACGCAAATAGTTTCTAAAAAAAAAAAGGAAAAACAATTTCAAAGCGATTTTTTCTTCAATATTTCAATTCTTCAATTATTAGTCCCTCCTGATTCGAATCAATCAATCAATAAATGTAGTCATCGGAATCACGCGGTAACGTACGTTTTCTATAAAATGGCGAACCTTCGACGAATCTGAAATAATCAAAATTTACGAAACCGTTAACTTAAATAACAGCAAAATAGAATACCTAAATTTCAGCTGTTTAAAATTTCAATCAGTAATCTAAGAATTTCACTTTTTTACTGATTACTATATGCTACTGGCTTGAAACACCCTAAATTCTTATCATATCCTTTTTGTGCTTATTCTCACGTTAGAACGAAGGATACTGAAAACGAGTACTTTACGTCTCCTGCATTTGACGGACTCCAGTAAGCATAAAAAGGATGTCCACCGCCACGTTTCGGTTGCTGATAGTAATAATATGGTGAAAATGTTTGGTGTCGTTTATTGCTTGGGAAGAAAAAATTTTCAAAATTATTTGTTCTCGTTGAGCCAAATGCTCGTGCACCAGCTCGTTTTTTTATCGAAAATAATTGTCTAAAAAATTTTTGCAAAATTTTATTCAAGAAGTAATTAAAATTTTAGAAATCGTATGATTAAAACTATATAGTTCTTTATGAGTCATAATAATTAACGTTTATTATGAGTAATCATAATTTACCGTTCAAGATCTTCTGTTTCCGAATTGATTAATATCGACGAGTGTTCTTTGTCATCACCATTAATACCTGAAATTCGGAATTAAACAAGAAAATGAGAATTGTTCATCAAATATCTAATTTTCTCCTGGATTTGTAAATCAGAAAGAAAAGTGGTTGTATGCTTTTTTTCTATTTCCAATCACTGTATCTATCAAAAGAATTTTGATAAGCTTGTGGAAGATGAATTTGAAATTATTGATGACATAAACTAATTTTCATCACCATCTATTAAATTTCCATGAAATCGAATCCAAAATTTGAAATGAATATATATATATATTGATCTACATAAAGTAACTAGACTAGATTTAAGGAACAAGGTAAAAAATACAATAAAAAACTCATTTCCAAAACAAGACATTTGAAATGTTTTGTTGAAGATGATTGATTTTGCTGACAATTTTCCAAAATTGACGGCACTTTTCCCCCCTCCACTAAAATAACTGTTATCACAAGCTATTTTATTTATTTAATCAAAATATTTGCAATAAATGATTGAACTTGACACAGTTATTCGAATTTATTTGTTTCATGGATAAATGAGAATTCAGTTTAGTTTAATCGGACTATATATTGTTCTTTTTTGCTCCACTTTTATCTGGTTTCTTTTTCTTACTCCTAATTCGATTTACATTCCTATTTAAAGTTAAAGTTCAAATTTCATTCGATCCCTTCGTCTTCTCTCTTTCCTCTGCCTTCTTCTTTTTTTTCCCAAAGTGCAATTCGCGCATTATTTTGGCTTAGTCAGTTTCCTTTTTTAAAAGGATTTTTCGTTTCGGAATGAAAAACATTAAAAAACAAAACAAAAAAAAAATAAGAATTCGTGTATTATATTGACTATCATATAAATACGAATGATATAATTTCAAATTGATTTCATTTATCTAACCAAAAAATAAATGCCCATAATAATAACGAATACGGAAAATATCCCAAAGAATTTACTTTTAAAATAAAAAAAGAATGGACTTCGAGTAATTTATTTGTGCTATTTGTTAATTTTATCGATTTTTAATTAAATTCTTCTTCTTTCACTATTTTCCAAGCAGAATCGCTTTGCAAATGTTATTATCAAATACGATATAAATTATAAATTTACAAATTTATTTCCCATTAAAAATATAATCATAAGTCTTTTCAAATTAAATGAACACAAATAATTAACTTAAGGGCACGATTTTCAAAATAAATGAAGAAATTCCAGTTGTTTTTATATCTATTCCTTACTTGACTTGATTGAATGTTTCATCGTTATGTATTATTTTACATGAATTCATTAAGTAATTAATGATTAAGTTCTTAATTTTATTATTTAAGTATTAGTTTTCAGCATTCAACATAATCAAGTACTAAGTTGCATAGTTTTTAATGAATAATAAATTGTCAAAGTGAATATTTATGAAATCAAAGAATTGTCAATCAAGGAAATAACATGATATTACTGTTATTTAAAAAAGAAGGGAAAAAAGAAAATGATAATATAGTGTATAATAGCGAGAGATATGATGATTATTGATGAATGATTACCATTTATTGTCCTATCATGCACTATTATCATCATCAACAATCATCATTTCTCTTGCAACCATGTACTATCATCATCAATAATCGTCATTTCCATCCTTTATTGCTATCATGAACATCATTATCATCGTCATCAACATCATCTTTGTTTCACTTCTAAAACTGGAAGTTACCAGAGAAATTTTATGTAAGCAACAATTTTCGAAAAAACTCTCTTAAGGGATTTATTTTAAAATTTCGAAAAGAAAAACATAGAAGAAAGAAAGAGAAAAACAAAAAAAAAAGAGAAGATTGGCAGTATTTTCATGCTTCATACGTCAGTGATATATTTCTCTTTGACAACAAAAATATTCCAAAAATTCTTGACAAAACATTTTTTGCAACAATATGTTGCGAATGAATATAGTGATTTCTAAAGCATTCGTCAATTTTTTTTCTGATTTTATTCAATTGCTAGCTTGTAAGTATATATCATAAAGTTCAAAATAATTTGATTAATTTATTAGTAGGTTTCTGCAAACTTAACTACCTATTAAATTATTTAATTGAAAAATTAAGAGACAGAAATGAACCGACAATTTTTTAAATTTTTCTCGTTTTTCAATTTAATACATGAATAATATACGAGTAATTGACATTAAAATAAACGAATTCTTCTTCTGAATAAGAATGGAAATAGGGAAAAAAAGATTTACTCATGAAATGTTAAGAAATTTCTCTACAATTTTTATTCAACGTGCTTACCCAAGAATAAAATTAAAAGAAATTCTTGTTTGAAAATTTTTGAATTTTAGCTAATAAGACTAAATGAGTAACCTAAAAATAAGAAAATGAATAATGTTTTCCTTCTCACCGAAAATATCAAAATTTACACTTTTAACTGCGCTTTCCCGCTGGCTTTTAAATTTCAGCTTAATGGCTGAATGTTTATAAATAAGGAAAGTTCTACAAACGGACCACAAACAGCAGTGATTTAATAAAATAAAATTTTGATGAATCATTCATTCGTTAAATCTATCGTTTGTTCAGTAATTTGAATATTTTTTAAACATGATAAAAAATATCAAATATGATTATCTGCGTGGATGATTATAAGGACTTAAAGATTTAAGGAGAGGACTTCTTGAACGAAAGAAATTTTTCAAGGACTAGGAAGCTAAAAAAAATAAATAATCGATGCATAAGGTGATTGACTAAGACGAAAACAGAAAGAATCGGAAAAAGGAACAAAAAAAAAGCTGACGACTGAAATAGACAAATCTAAAAAGTCAAATGTAAATATACGGTAAGCTTTAAAAATTTCATGCGCTGTTTTTAAGATAGAAAGAAAAAAAATATAGATTAAATTAAAAATTAAAGTGTGAGAGTAAAATCAAGATATTAAGCTGGGGAGGTGGAGAAAATTAATACTGGAAAAGGTTAGCAAGTAGGAAAGGAAAAATAGAAATCTTTCTTCATACAGAGATAATAAAAGATGAGGTCTTCAACAAAATTAAAAGGCCTTAAATCACATCTGATCCAAAATTCCGAAAAATATTTTCAATCTATTGTATTTCAAGAATCAGCTTAAAGTATCCGCAACCAATGGTATTTCGAAAACTAATCAAAAATACTGTAAATTTATTATACTTCAAGATTTTAAGAATCAACTTAAAGCATCTCCAACTTATGATACTTCATGAAATAATTTAAAGTATTTTCATTTTATGGTAGATTAAAACTGTTGAAAATTTTACGATGGATTTTTCAACTTGGCTCATTTGTAGTGCTGTTTTTTCAAAAAAAAAAAAAAAAAAAAAAAAAGAGAAAAGAAAAATGAAAGACATAAATATTTCGTAATTCATAATTTTAGATATATGCTTTCTTTTATTTATTTCTCTTGTAACTACATCAATAAACAAATATTCGGAAATTATTACAAATAACATTTCCATATTTACCGTATGCATATGCAAGCAAATAAAAGATGGCACAGTGAAGAATTAATTTCATCGTTAACAGCACCCACTTTGATTGTTCCAAATCGTTTTGCTACAAATAAGGTTAATAAATATTAATTATTTACTAATAACTGATTGAAAAATAATTCATTACGCATTGAAAATAACTGGAAGAGAAAGAGAAAAAAATAGTTTAAATTAATTCATTTATTTCCAACCTTTATTTTCCACTTTGTCCCTTTTCTACTCTACTCTCCTTTTCATCCCTTTTCTTTTCTTAATTTTGGAAAAGTTGAAAATGAGAATGAAAAAATTAAAGAGTTCAGGAGAGAGAGAGAGAGAGAGAGAGAGAGAGAAGGAAGTTGGAAGTTGAACAAGCAAAATAAACCGCATGCTTTCCCTAAAGAAGTCATCATTTCTAGAAAAGAAAATGATGCATTTTTGTTAAATTAAAGTTCCATATAACTTTTTTAACTCCCTTTAGTCACCCTTTCGTTCCACTCTTCTCCTCCTCCTCCTCCTCCTCCTCCTCTTCCTCTTCCACCTCCTCCTCTTTCTCCTTCTTCTCCTCCTCCTCATTCCTCTTCCAATCGATTAAATTAAATCAAAACAAAATTTATTCCAAGTTTATATTTCATACAGCTCCACCTCTTCCTCTTTTTTTCCCTTATTATCCTAATTCGGTCTATTTATTATTACTGTTATCATTATTATCCTACAAATTATTCCATTACATATTTCAGGGAATAAAAAAAAAAGAGAAAAAAGACAAAATGGAGAAGTTTGTTAAATTTTTAATTTTCATTTTCATCTTAAAAATTTTATCCCAAATATTTTTATACTATTTAACAATCTGTCCTTTTTCATAGTATTTGAAATATTTCATTTTATCTAAAATTTGTCATTTTCAATGATATTTACAGTATTTTATCTCATCCAAAAATTCATCATCTTTGATAACATATGAAGCATTTTTCAATTTCCCTAAGCAACAATTCTTTCTGTTTATGCTAGCAATACACAATTAGTTTAATCGATATAAACATGTCAGTTCAATAAGAATTAATCGTTGAATGATATATGGGAAATGATAAAAACCAAAAAAATGAAAGATAAAATTTAAAGAAAATAAAGGAATGAAATTGTAAGGGTAATGTAATATTTTAATTTATTCAAATTGTTGAGCATTCTTTTTTCCTCTCCTTTTTCATTGAAATTTTTCTGTTCATAAGAATTTCAATTTTGCTATTATCCCAACTGCTACGTCATGTTAAAGGATCGTACTATCAATTAATTTGTACTTTTAAAGTATTGAACAAAATTATTGTCAAAAATAGTTGCGAACGAATTTATTGCAAAGCAGTGCAAACCGCATATGAAATATAAGTTAGGTAAACAAGTTGCAGATGAATGCATTTAATCGTTTTTTTTTTTTTTTTTGTGTCAAATTTTAAAAAAGGAGGTATATATGTGATGAATTTGAGTTGTTCCACAAATTTTTTGGTACTTTCTTTGACTGTAAATATTATAGGAAAGATTATCGACTCTCAATCATTACTCAAAGAAGAAAATACACATGTATTTAGATAATATTATAGTTTAGATTTAATATTTTAAGCTTACGCTAGATATTTTCCTTTTTTGGTTTCCAGTTTATTCTTCTCCTTCTCCTCTATCCTTCTTCATTTCGTTCTTTTTAAACTGAACAGTTATCATAAAACTTATATTCACTAGCTCTGTAATTATAAATCCATTTTTGCTTTTTTGAATTCACCAACAAAAAGATCAAACTTTTATAACGTCATAATTAAAACATGGCAATTTAAGAGTCTATTCAGTTTTATACATCAAATGTCAAAAAATGATGGAAGCTATTGCCAATTAGTCAGTGATTGAAAAAATTGCGGATTAAATTAGGCCAAAAAAATTCGATAAACTTTAGTCAGCGGTCGAAGTATTCGTGACGAAATAATTTCAAAATTAAAACACTTAGGCATTCGTGATCAAATAATATTGGGAGCAAAGTACTGAAGTATTGTAATCATATAATGCTGCAATTAAAACATTCAAGTATTCATAATCAAATATTTTAGTAAACGTATTCAAACAATTTAATCGTTAATTATTTGACATGAAAACATTTTCCAACTTCAGTTTGTTTATCACTTTCTTTTTTAGTTCACTCGATTCTTTCAAATCTCCTACATTGTAAAATACTATTTCAACCTCTTTTGTTTGCTTCATAATGTAATTTTGCTTCTCACACCCCTAATTTAAGCTTATTTTACAAGAATTCTTACAAATTCAATTTTGTCACATTTCACACATTTTTTTGTCTTTCATTTATTTCATTTTTATTTTTTCATTTTTTTCCCGATTATGTATTTGGTGTCTAAAAATTGTCAACAAATTTACAATCGTCCTTTTTTCTCCTTCGATTCAATTTTCATTTTTCTTCCTCTCTCTTTTTTTCTCCTCCTCTCATCACTTTATTTTTCCATCTTTCATCGAATTTATTTATTCACATCTATTTTCCTACTCTTTTATTTCACATTTGTTTCGCATCGAAAATAAAAGAGAAAATAAACAAACAAAGCATAATTCACAGCAACAGCATTCATTTATTTTAATGTCATTTGAAATTTGATGGTGAATTGATGAAATAGCATCTGATCCTTTATCCTACTCTTTTCTTCCTAATTTATCAGTTCATTCTTTTTCTTATCTTTTACCTTCCCAAAAAATTGCTACTCAAAGGAAAAAATTATGTCTAATTACCTGGAAAATTCAGAAAATAACGATTAACCAAAAATTTACGACAGAACTTATAAAGAGGATAAAATGACTGAACTTCTCATCTAGAAATTTCATGACTTAACGACTTCTAAATGACGATCAATCAGAAAGTTATTTTTTTTTATCCAGAAAAACGGCACCAATTTTTTGCCCCAGAAATTTATAATCAACTTCTTTTTTATTTTCAATGGGAAAAAATATCAATTAGAATAAAATATATTTGTTAACAAAGAATTTTGAAATTTCTTGAAAAACAACATTTTCTTGAAGACTGTGTTGTTTACTACAATAACCTTATGATATACCAATTAGGGTATAAGTTCGGATTAAATGCCATTACAATGACCAGTTGTGACGAATAGTCCACTGCATTTCTTCTTTTAAGTACCAACACATCAAATGGGTCAATAAACTTCTTTTCCCTTCATCATAACAGATTACTTCCGGATTTCACGTAAATTTATTGATAGATATCGAACAAATTCAATTCCAATGATATCAAATTCTTTTATTAATTCAACGAATTATCAAACTTCTCACCATGATATTAACAGCACTTGGAGTATAAAAAGAGCAAAAAAAAAATTGAAGAAAACAAGAATGGAATTATAATTGCTAAGATCAAATTAAGCAAAAATGATAACCAAAACTTAGATCGTTAATGAATTCTGTGAAATAGAACCTTCTGATGATAATTGAAGTAACGATAATATGGATCATATAGCCTTAAGGGTTATTCCTGGCTTGGCTTACTTAAAGCATAGAGAAATATGCTTGCTGTACATCAAATATAATCATAATAAAATAATCCCATTTTATTTTGGTTGTTGGATTATGATCGTCAGGTTGAAAGCACTTGAAAATTACATTATCTATATTTTATTTCCTAATGAGTTACGAAGAAATACATCATCATTTATCGATAAGGAGTAAAAAATGATAATGATAAAATAAATTATAATATCGGTTTTATTGCTTAAAAAAATCCATATTAATTGGCAAGCTAATTAATGACTTAATGCTGAATTATTTTGCAATTTGTGCATAGTATTTCATAAAGTAAGCATGCAGAATCACCATTGCTAAACAATATTTTTTTTCAATAATTTCGAGATAATTTAGAAAATGTAACTTAAAATTCAATTAAAAAGGGCAAAACGTGATTCAAATTCAAAATTTAAAAAGCGAAACTAGGAATTAAGAAGGATTTACAAAAATTTCTAATTTCAGTTTCTTTTTAAGTTTCGATTATGATTTGCAAGTATAATTTGAAGAAAATTGCAAATTTCCTTCAAAACACAATTACACAAATAGCAAAAAATACAATGTGCCACTACTTTGTCGATGAATAAAAGAAATTTTTAATTTAAATTTGATCAATCTTTTTCCCTTCTTTTTTTCAGTTTAAAATTAGATAACCTATCGTTCTTTTTCTTGACATTGTATTTATTTATTTATTTTTTCGTTCTTCCATGCGTAATGTCTTCCTAAAATTACATACAGCAAACAAAACGAAATTTGAATTGGATGGATTGATGATGGTTCGGTCCTTTATTTGACAACATTTCAAATAAATTCAAATGAGATTTTGGGCCAATTTTTCTCTCTTCTCTGCTTGTTTTCTCTTTTTTTCCGCAATCTTTTACACAGAAAGCAAACATTTGAAATATTATTTTTTGCAATTTTTTATAGATAGAAAAAAGAAATAAATATTCGAAACATTACTGCATATCAATTTAATTAACTTATCTTCACTTCAACTGAAAATTTTAATACCAATATCTTTCAATTTATGAACTCTTTCTTTCTTTCTCTATGAGTAGTAGCATTTCTTTTTGATAGTTACGATATGTAAATAAGTTTTCTATTGTTAGAAATAAAGTTCTTACTGAAAATAACTTTTCAAGAAATGTCCCGATTATTTTTTCTCCTTAACAGAACTTCTCTATGTCTTCTTTCACCATATTATGCTTGCATTATTTCGATAATTCATTTCTTCATTTCCTTTTTGTCCCGATAGGCATTAGTAATCATTGCCATGACTGTTGTTACTGAGATGAGTGATATTGTTAAGTTTGTTTTTGTGGAAGCATTTTGTTGTGTTTTAATAGTAAACATATGCAAAGTGTCCTATTTAACATAATAAGCCAAATAAAAAAAACTACTAACAATGAAAAGACAAATTTCAGACGGCAAATAATGGCAAAATATTGAAATTTAAAACCAAATATTAGAGTGAAAAGGATGTAATGCTTACTGACTATTTTTAAACATTCCAAACTTTTTAAATATCGGGAAAGGAGGAAGCTGGTATCATCAGAGACGATAGAACCTCGGAAAATTTCAAAGCAATAATTTTAAAATGAAGACATTTATTATCAAAGCATTTCAAGAATTCTAATCGCGGAAGTAACATCCCTGAAGAGGAGCCAAAAATATTTGGAAAAGTGGTAAAAAATGTATCAGAAAACACTATTTCCCGAATTTTAGTCCAATAATAGTAAATCTCGTCAACAATAAGGGAGATAGGATGGAAAAAAAAATATTCTGTTGGTAACAAGATGTGAAGAACAGTCAATAACAGAAATCCAAATTATTAAGTAAGTTATGAAACCTGTTGACTGAGATAGTTTTCATAATCCGGAAGAAATTCATAAATTATTCAAACAGATAAATTTTTAGAAGCATCATGAAAATTCAGGAATAATTATCATGAATACATAAATGCATAGTAATATAATTATAAAACGGTGAAAATTTGCGTAAACAGTAAAACTATTTAAATGAAGAAAACAAAAAGATGATTTAGAGATGTTGTTTGTAATTTTAAAACATTTAATGATTTGTATCATTACTATGATCTTTTAGAAATTTCTGTATGATGCTTTCGGTGATTGATTTCGCCTCAAGCAAAATTATTTCAGGTTATAATGTGTATACAGCTGTACTTAGTTCAGCCATAGCTGTGACGGATCCAAATAAAACAAGTTAAAGAAAAGTTGTAAGGAATGATTTTAGATTAAAATAAATATAGTTAAGACGATTTCACTGAGACAAGTACCGAAAACTTTATTATCATGTATTATACACGAAAATCTTTCGGCTAGAAATTTGCATTCCTTTATCGCAACATATGTATTCTTTCAATTGGTTTTGATCAGATACCCCTTCAATAGAATTGTGAAAAGATTCTGAAAATATCAAATGAGTGAAAGCAGACTGGAAAAAGATTCATATTCAGCTTCAGCAAATAACAATAAAATTTCATATTAATATTATCAATTATCAGTTTCAAATTATCAATTTGATAGAGAAAATTAATCAGTTAGAAGTTAGAAATTCTCCAACAAACTAAAAAATTACAAAAAAAACCTACCTAGAATGTAACTGAGCATATGCGTTATTATTATTTGGTTTGGAAAGAAGAGAGCACAATTTTCCAAGGTAATTGTTCCATTTTTGAGCTGATTGGTCAAAATTCTGAAAATGCAACAATAACTATATGAAATATTGTCAAATTTTAACTAAACTGATACAGATAATTCTAATTTAATAAAGTAGAGATTCTAATAAAAAGATCAAATAACACTTTGAATCAATCAAATGCCCGTATCAAAGCACTTAGATAATTATTTATATTGAACTGCTGTTCAATTTATATCTATAGGAATCCAAAAAGTAATTCCCACTTTCCTCTCTCAAATTATGATCGTTTTTAATCATCAATTGTTCGGTTCTTCCTTGATGTTTGCGATGACATGATCGAACTACGCTTCCAGTTCAGGTAGCATATAACGTCTTACTTGTCAAATTCATTTTTCAAGGTAACAAATTAAATTAGGATTAAAAGTACGTAAATAACTTGTCTAGTAATATAAAGCAAATGCTATAATTCAAAACCAATCATAAACTTCCACATTATTCAAGATATTGCATCCAAAAATGAAACGTACAACTTCGCCGGTCGTAAAACCATGAATAACGGAAACTAGATTCGAAAGCAAGTCCATGAACTTTGGGTCCGGTAAGAAACACTGAGCCATTGCATCAGCAAAAAATGAATTTTGGAACGATAATATTTCTTCAAGACTCGCAGACTGAAAAAAAAATCAACTGAAACTACAATATTTTCAATAATTTCCATGAATTCCATTTGAATTCAGCTAAACTGTTTCTCTTTCATCTACAGAGTAACTTACAGTTAAATTTAAAGAAAACAACGAAGTATCAAACTGCCTAACAGCAATATGTTTGGCAATCCTTTTGGACGAAAAGTATTTGACATCTCTCCTTAAATCCTGCAGTTGTATTTACATAAGAAAAATTTTTCTAGACAGAAGAAACTTAAATATTGGAAATTAAACAGTAATTAGAATACTTCAAATGCATGTAAAAACTGACTTTTGATAATTTGTCAATGAAAACACTCCATAAGCGAGGTACAACATATACAGAACAATGTAAATTATAGGCATTCAGAAAATGAAGCATTTCTTCTAGTAAACGTCTATCATTACGCGTCACCAAATCATTGCGCATCTGTTTTCTGTAAAACAAGAACGATAGGGATGTAAGATATGGAGATAGTCGTTTTGAATACTTAGAATACGGGTAAGAGTAACAATGAAATACTTATATTCTTCGATTCCTAAATTCATAAGTGGAGGTAAAACAGTATGAAACAAGGAGATATGGTTACTGAAATACTTATTCTGGAATTACTAGAATACTGATATATATGGGAAATTATAGTAATTATATTAATTTCAGAGATATGAATATAGACATCTTTTTTCCTACGCTAAACAAAATAATATAAAAAGTAATATTTTAAATGCCATATTTAATTCATTGCCCTAAAACACAAAGCACGGTCGTCCACTAGGTACTATTATTTATCTCCCATCACTATATCTTACTGCCATTTTTCCTACCATGAAACCACAGTTTTGGTAGCTATCTTATACGCATACACAACCACAGGCACTATCAGACAATAACACTGGGAAGGAAAAAATTATATAAAATATAAATACATAACTGCAATATACAACCGATGACGTAAGGAAGCTAATACTGTTATCACCCTGATAGTTGTCTCAGTATATTTTACACAACTTAACTCAAATTATTAATAATATTAATAGCAATAATAAAATAATAATGATGATTATATTATTATTATTATTATTGTTATTATTATTATTATTATTTTCACTATCATCATCACTACCATTATTATCATTATTATTATTATTATTATTATTATTACCATTATTATTGTTATTATTATTATTATTATTATTATTATTATTATTATTATTATTATTATTATTATTATTTCCATTACTATTATTATTATTATTATTATTATTATTGCGAACTTGAAAATTTGAGTAGTAGCGTTGAAGAGATAAAAAAACATTCGAAAAAGGAGATTGTAATAAAGCAATATTCGTGGCGGAAAAACAAGTGATAATGGTGAATCGACATTAATATGGATTGACAATGCATCTTGTCCATTTTTACTTTCATTTGCCTCGAAATCTATAAAAGTTGTTAACTTAATTACCCGGGAATGACCAAAAAAGACCTCATTCAAAAATCCAATCTGTCAATCAAATTTCTGTATTCCATATCAAAATCAAGCATTAATTATTAAATCAGCCCCAGCAGTTCATCGATACAAAAGCAAGATTTTTTTGATCCCTTAACTGAATAGTACTAATGTAGCGTCAGTTGTACTCATCGTCCCCCTTTGTGACACAGAACGATTCATATTATATATCCTCCCACAAGGCAAATGCATATTAGCATTATCAGTCCTTTATGCAATCACTCACCTGTCCGTAATTTTTTCATTTGCTCAATTTTCCCACTGATTAAATGCAATGATGTAAATACGTCGTACTTCTCCAAAACAGGCCTAAAAACAGATAATCGCAATAAATGCAAAAATTTAAGAAAGAGAACTAACAAATTCTAAGAAGAAGATCAAATTAAATAACCGAACCATTTAGCAAATTCATACAGAAAAGTATTGAAAATTAACCTAAATATGTGTCGATGTTTGTCGAAATGTAAAGTGGAACAGTCTACAGCTTCTTCGAATAAGATTTGCAATTTCTTTACCGATATATCTGAAGTTTATCACATAAACAATACAATTAATTTTGGTCGTATGTCAAGTATGCCATATTTCCCTCTAAATACATAGTTTTATATAAAGCAGATGTACATTTCATTAGTATTTTATCGTCAAAAGAATAGCATATCATTTGATTAGTTTCTCTGTTTGTTGGGTTAAATAATGAGCTATGAAAATTGATATCAGTATGACTGTTCGAATTCTCGGAGTTATGGAGAATCTTTCAAAGATTAATAAGTAGCATGTCTTAGGGTAATCAAGTAAAATTACCGACAACCTCACTAAAATGTGGGGCAGTGCAGATCGAAACTCATAGGGTTTCACAAATTATAATACTTTAGAAGACTCAAGACAGCACAAGAATATGTTTAGTTAGTTCATAGTAACCCTAAGAGAATCACATTGAAGACGCAAACAATTCTGGTGATCTTTTGTATCCATCAAAATTACCTCGAACAGAATTGATCAGCATATCTCGAGATAGTTCATGGAATGAAACTAGCCAATCAGAGCGTTGCAAGAGAAGGAAGTTATGAAATGACCTGCAACTCAGTTTAAAAAGCATATCTTCTTGAAAGAAGCGGTGAAGTCATAAAAACCAGGCAAGAAATCAATCATCAAAAAGAAAAATGTTTAAATAGATATTAGCAATTAAAATATTGGAAAGAAAACATCGTCTAATTAAGTTGAAAATTACTCGAAATACTCATCCAAACCGAACTGTTTACGTAAAATTTGAACTAGATCTTTGCTTGCTTTCAGCCGAGCTTTCTTCACTTCACGTATAACGTCTTCAATCTCAAAAGAAAATTTTGCACTTTGAGAACAAGCATCATTTTCATAACACTTGATCAAAGAATTGAATAAATCAGAAAAATGATTATAGAAAACACTCAAAAACGAACGTTTTTTCTTTTCCATTCCTCCAGCTCTTCTTCTTCGCCAATCCGTTCGTCATCAAATGCTGTAGTTTCACCTGCAAAAACATGTGTGGTCTAAAATGTTCACATGATTGAAATATGTCAAGAATTTTTACGATTCGATAGCAATCATAAATATGACAGTGTTAATATCGGTGAGCAGTATCGCAGAAAATATCCTCGCCGATTAACTCTCACCAATTTTTCCTATTAAGAAAGAAAATTTCTTCCCTCTATAAACACTGAAACAAACAAAGACATTAAGATTCACTTGCAAACCAATTTGATAAGACGAGTAAACTTATATGCATCTATAATTTATCACTAAAAGACGTTCATATGTACTGTTTCATCACCGGTTCGTTTCATCCAGATAAATTCATTCATTAGTTAAACTCAAACTATCACTTTTTATCAGCCGACTTTAGAATATTAGAATCAACTCTATCATGATAATCGCAACGATATCTGACCGTTATATCGTGAGCTTTACTCTTAAAGCAAGCATGCTGAAATTGACAAAGCTTAGAGCGATACTTTTATAGTGGTAGAAAATAGAAAGTTAGTATAAACTAAAAGTACAATATGCTGGTATAGATTATGTAAATGATATATCAGTATAAGTTAACAGAAACCTGAATAAAAAGCTGCATAAGGCAAATTTCTCTTTGTGATTTATAAAACATACTTTGCAAAATTTTACCTTTGATCATCTCAGCAATGTTAAGATATATGCCACATTTCACAATATCTTCAAACGCAGGTTGTAATTGCGATGGACATAAAGCTTTCACAACGCAAAATCGATCATCAAAACTGAAAAGAACAACCAAATAACTTTTTGGTAGTTTTCTAAATTAAAATGAGTTAATTTTGCTAAATCCATATAAACAACTCCAGCAAAAATTGGAATGAAGTCCATTACTTTAGATTTATGAAGCTGGCAGAAACTACATACTTGTTTGCGCCATCACCAAAGATTTCATCATCTCCAGATATGATATCGGATTTTGTAAATATCTTCGAACTCTTCAGATCCCAAATCATAAACTGGAACAGGTAAAATATAATAACAAGGGAAATGAAAAAGCACCGATTAAAAAAAGTATATAGTAAATAATGAAAGGGCATTATTAGAAACTTTTTTTATGCTAAATTACATGATTTGAACACATCTAGCATATTATTTTTTGTTTTTAAAACGAACAGAGCATCAAACAGAAATATTTAGTTGTAGTTCATTATAGGTTAGGCTCAATGAAATCGAATTCTTAATTGTTAATTCTAATCCATGAAATAAAACAAACGTCATGACAATAATCCTGAATTTTCCCATAACGTATCCACCAAAACAATAGTTCGAAATATTGTCCCAATCCAGCTACTTCAAATTTCTGCAGCATATCACGAGTTGTCGGTGATACACATTTTCGTATTTGTTCTGATAGCAATGATAGCACTTCACCGCCCACAAGATCGCTCTACAATAAAAGCGATTATACGATATCAGTCACCAACGAATCGATCATTGTCAATAATGAACGGTAATTATTATTGTCATTTAATTTAAGTAAAGTCAAAGTGAAGAAGAATGACAGCATCGCTTCTTTTACCAAAAGAATGAAGAAATTATACAGCAAATAATGCCAAAACAAATAATAACAACACATATTTCCTAAGTAAAACAGATAATTTTGCGTTCCAACTCCCACAGTTAACAATGACAGCAAACGCACAATCACCATAAATTCTTCACTTTTGGATAAACACTTGAAAAAAAAAAAAAAAAAAACAATACATTAAGTAGCCGACAAGAAACAGCACCGTGAAAAAAACCGGATCGACAAAAAAATGCCTTATGAAGTCTAAAATTTCTAAACTAGTATAATTTTGAGGAAAATTAATGCCATTGATATGCATACTCTCTCTTCTATCTCTATTTTGTTTCATTTCAATTTTCCACTTTCAATTTCACTTATTTCATTTCATATCATAGCGACTTTAAATTTCCTAGGATTTCAAATGTTTTCCACCTTCAATTTATTGTCGGTTCTCTAAATATTACTTGTTATCCTTAAATTCAACCTGCTCACATTATAATTTTTACATTAGTGATAATAAAGAACAAAAGTGAACTGGTTACCATGATTAGAATTTCAAACATTCAATCTGATCAAAGTTTACTACTTTTTAATTAAAAAAGAAAATTTTCCGTAATACCTTAATTATGGTTACAAGCACATCATTCAGCTGTTTCGTTATTTGCATATATGGACGCATGTATGTGGCAACTTCTGCAAGGGTCAATGACCTTTGATTATTCCGGTTCTCGAGCTCCAACTTAACTAATAAAGGCATTATTTCCGAATTGAAGAATTCCTCAGCCGCAGATCCTACAGAAAGTGCTACCCGGCCACGTGATAACTCGCAACATATATCTGAAAATAACTTTCATACCATGAAAAGAACATTTTTCAAAATTTTGTAAAAACATATAATGCGGAGATTGACTACAGGTAAACAATATGGACCATTACAACAAATAACTACGAAGTATATGATCTAACTTACAGTTAGTAGTTTCTACACCGTCAAATATCCTCGTTATCTCTAGAAGTATTTAAATAGGTCGATACTGCAGGAAAAAAAAATAGCGTCAGTACTGCGTACTGAAATATAAAATGAAACTGCACACTCCAAATTTATCAACTCTCGCTGGTATTCGACATCAATCAGAGTACCCATGACAATGCTGAGTAGAATAATATAGTAATATGCACACGATGCAAGTTCTTTTTCAAATAGAATCATATCCGACCCTTAGTCATATCAACAGCAGAAAACATACTGCAACAGATCTAATAGTGCTAAGTTTTCAAATACCAAATAAGAATGAGTCGAACCTACCTTTGATATTATGTCGAAGTTGAATCAGTGTGGCGGCAAGAGGGAGACATGCATCAGTATACAGGGCGCTGCGCAAACAAGTATCTGAGCTCGGATTCACTGTCCACGTTACGGCATCACCTTCTTTGACAAATCGTATACTGTTCCCTTGATAAGCCTATTGTAATCATTTATTGAACACATTTTCGAAAAAAGTGAACCGTAATTTTTAATAATTTTACTAGTTTCCATCATTAATTTTTATCGAAACTGCTCGGTGTGTTGTATTTTGTTGGAGCAACAACTACGCACAGGATATTCGTAAAATAGAACTAGAAAAACAATTTACAACCAGTTATCCAAACATTTATTTTAATCTATCCAGTAATCTGGTCACCCGCAGAGTTGTTACCTGTTAAATTGCAAAATTTCTAATTTTATAATCATAATCTGCTCCCAGTTTGAAAACACCAACCATGTAAACGAGAAAAAGATCTTTCACCAAATGTTGTTCTTGTGAGCGTAGCGTAAGCGATGAAAGATCAATATGTTCCATCTAGAGATTTGAAGTGTCAGAGCATACGTTAAAACTTAAGGTTATTTTTCTATTATAAATTCTGATTTCTTAGATTTGAAAACTCAGAATTTAGAGATCATATGAATCCACTGGAATTGAAACGAATCAGATGAATCCATATAAATCTTCCTACCTTAAATTTGTATACATATTCGGTTATTAAATGTACAAAAACATGTAAACAGCATAAGTCTCAATGATCTCTCTTATAGCATTAATTACAAAAAAGTATTTAAATATATGAATTAACCAGGAATAAACAAAAAGTAGCAAAAGATACCGGTGTAAAGCAAGCATCCGGTTGTGAAGAGCAATATTCACTGGGTAGGCTGAACAATGTGAACGGCAAAAGCTTCGATACTGCAAAGATTCCATTAATAAATAAAGGATAACGAATAACCTAGGTGTAGGAAGAAATATACGGATAAGCATAAAGAAGACGTAGTATTTAAGTATCTCTAACAATTTTTAATCTATTATTCAATTTCTACTTCATTATGAACTTGATAATGTCGAAATTCTTTAATACTATTTTAATAATATACTTTGGATTGATGCTTTCAATATACGCATTAAATTTGATGGTCGACTGATACGCTTCGAGTATTTGCACAGATAAATGGTTTAAATGAATGCAATTACTGAACACCTAGCAGCAAATATTTGTCTGGTAAAGAAAATTACGCATAATTAAGCTGAATAAATTGCTAAGTAAATATTACCAAGTCAAATAAAAGAAACATTATTAGACCTTATTTGTATGGTGGATTCCAAAATTATTGTCTAATTATCTTCTTCAAAAATAAAAGGAATAAGCTGATTCGGAAAGCATTAGACTGGGATTTGAATTGATATATTAAACAGTATAAAAAGAAAAAAAGCATACTAATTTGCTTTCGACATCGCTTCCATGTGTCCATCCCGAGTAAGCACCAAATAATACCTGGAAAAAAACCAAAACTTTGAAAAGGATTACAATCACAGGTGAAAATTCCAAGACTTAATCAACAAGTACAATAAAACAAGCAATCCAAAAGAATGAAAAACTTTCAAATTGTGTGAGATACAAATTTTCATAACGTCTCAACACTTTTCGTTACATGAATAAATCGATGGTTGAAGCACAGTATATTTGAAATTGAACTTTGTATTGTGATTGTCTGGTGGGGTTAGGATTGTTGTCACGTGAGGAGCTTACGGGTATACGTGGTAGTTTACGTGATATTACAGTAAATGATTATGTCTCTTTACTTATTATTCTGTTTATTAATTTGGAAATGTTTTTAGTCACAAAAAGAGATATATCATTTGCGTGTTGCGTGCTGAAAAGGGTTGCATGTTTGCGTTTCATTCATTGGGCTTTCTATTTTTTTCTTTCGTTTCTATTTTTATGTTATTATACATTTTTACCTAGCGCAAATGTAAGAATGGAACAATACGTATTGATGTAGTGTTAGACTGCTCATGTCTAATTAATGTAGTGGTGTTAAAGAGTATTGACAATGCAATGATAAATGTGTATGACTAGTGGATCAATTCAGAAATGGTGAGGTAACGTTTTTGGAATACAAATAATGTTTTTCGAATTGGATGAATGCAAAATATAACGTCTGTTATGAAAAACGCTGATAAAACTTGGTACTGAAACAGTCTCTGGTTACAAGAAAAAGAGGAAAGAGGAACAAATAACATCATTGTTCGAAATTATGCAAAAAAAAAGTTTGAGTCGAATACTCTGTATCACGGTTGTGTATAATTATAAGGAGAGAAAAAAAGATAGTGGAAAAGAATGTTTAGGTGAGAAACGACAAAAACTTATAAGAATTTTGACAGGACACATGACAATAGACTCGAATAATTCTGTACCTCTGGTTCGTATCACTAAGTTTTTTTTGTGTTTTTTTTTTTTTTTTTAAAACTCCAAGTTTGATTTAAACTTACTTTCATAGCCTCTTTTCTTTCTAAATGGAACTATGAAAAGGATTTTTTCGAATTTTATCTGTTTTTTTATGCAAAATCGTACAGTTTGCCTGCTATAGCTTTGGATGGTTTGAGTTAGTTTTTAAATGGTTTACGTATTGAAGCTAGATAGATAACTTTACGTGAAGGCGGTTCTGTCCAAATCTTGTTCGGACTTTTTGTATGTTGTTAATAGGCCTGCTTCCTAGCAACCAGTGGACGAAATGCTTAAATTGGTTAGGCCGTTTTAGCTGTTGTCTCCCAGTTCATTAGATCATCTATCAAATTCAACCTGTCCATCCTAAACCGGATATGTGTGGAAAAATAATTGAACAAAAGTAGTGTAGAAAAATGAATTGAGCTATCAGTGATTGAGTATGCATTGCAAAAAAGTATTTGAGTGATTGAATATGATTCCTAAAACAACGAAAGATGTATTAGTTAGTATAATAGCGCATAAATGATAGTATGAAAGTATGTTCAGAGTGTTTCATTTCTGCTTGTTGTGTGATTGACTAAACGTACGTTTGGATCCTAGCGTTGTTCAATCTCCACCTTTCTTCCTATATTAATATTAACCATAATTTCAGTACGCGCTAACAGCTTCGTCACCAGTGTGTGTCGTGTGTACTGTGTGCGTGCGAGTGTGTCTGAGTGAGTGTGCGCGTGTTACAAGTGTGAAATATATATTTTTTGGAAAGCGAAAAGTGATCGAAAGATCAGGACGTGCGACCAGGCATCGGAAATAGCCTTTGACGCGTTGAATCATCCAGTTCTTCCGGTGTATGAAAATATGACAATGATGACCGTTGCGGCTTTGCAAAAAGCCGGTGAAGCATTGCTGTCATCCGAGAAAATCGAAATACCACTTCTTGATCAGGTATTTTTTCTTTAAATGTGTTTCCTAGCTGCACTGTGCGTAGTTTGGGCTTTCAGTCTTCTTTTTAACCATACTATGTCTGTCTACCATTATTGTTAGTTTCTCATCCATAATCTTATCTCTTCATTACTTCCCTTGTCCATGCCTCTTACCTCATTACTTGTCGTCTTCGCTTCTTGAGCTATAAAATTTGTCGAACAAACTTCTGGATTTTTGCTAATGATAAAAGGAAGGAAATCGGAAGGTTATTTCCAGGTTGTGAATATAATGAATCAGTCGACAGGTGAAACTCAGCAACTTGCATCAAAGATTCTTACAGAACTGAAACAAAAGGATACATCATGGACACGTGTTGATGGTATTTTAGAGTACAGTCAGTTGATGGAAACTAAATATTATGCTTTACAAATACTTGAATCGTTGATTGAAACCCGTTGGAAATCATTACCACGTGAGCAGTGTGAAGGTATGAATTACCATTCAGAAAGTTGATGGTAATTGTATGCTTGTGCAATAAAAATATTAGAACGGGATTGCTAAAGTCATGTAGTTGTGGATAAAAATGACCATAAGAGGCATATTCGGTGTTAATTTCAATAAACTAAGCGATACGATTGGAAGATTGCATGAATTGGCTTTGTATCGAAACAGCATACTTAGTTAGAATGAAATTAAAGTAATGTAGTGTCGAATAAGATTTTGGATGTGCGTTTGAAGTGAACTGCATTTCAATATATCATTGAATATGTAAATATTTTAAAAATACCCATGAAATATTTACAGTACATAATCATCGTATTCCACCATATCGTGTATTTTAGGCATAAAATCGTTCATCGTCGAGCTGGTGATTAAGATTAGCAGTGAGGAAATTGCAAGTCCGCAAATTAAAACGTATCTTCAAAAACTGAATTTGGTTCTTGTACAGGTCAAGATACATATATGGGCATACATTTATATACATAATACATTTTTTGTCTTTTTTGTAGTAGTTTTATCGGTTTTTTATATTCATTTATCTAACGTTGTGACCTTTCGTATCTCCAGATTGTTAAACAAGAGTGGCCGAAACACTGGCCAACATTTATGGCTGATATCGTTGGTGCTAGCAAAGTGAACGATAATCTTTGCTTGAATAACATGATCATTTTGCGTTTACTCAGGTAACAGAATTTATATTCACACATGCACTATGGTACGAAAACTAGGATCGAGCAATTTAAATGGAGGTGAAAAATTTATTTTTATATTTGCAGTCGGAAATAGAGAACCCGAAAGAAGTAGTTTGCGACAAGAAGAAATGATATAGCATTTATATTTTATATTATCTTTTCTAGCTTCTTCAAAATCTAGAATAATTTTCTGTATTATATTTGAAATGTTAGCTGTAATATGCCTTAAGGTTACTGCGGTCGTCCTCATTATCACATGCTTTTGATCGATAGCTCTTTCAATTATTTCAGTGAAGAAGTATTTGATTTTGATGGTGAAATGACTCAAGCTAAGGCTCATCATCTGAAGAAGACATTTTGCAGCGAATTTCAGGCTGTCTTCAATCTGTGTTACACAGTTATGGTAATGATTTCATCCACTTTGAACATGAAAAATTGATTTCAAAATTACTGAGATATAAAAATTTTTTCCTAGGAATCATCCGATAATGCACCGTTAGTGGATGCAACACTGCATACGTTACATCGCTTCATGAGTTGGATTCCTATTGGTTATATTTTCGAGACGAGCTTGATCGATTTGCTTACTAAAAAGG
Organism: Dipetalonema caudispina; assembly: GCA_013365325.1. Taxonomy (NCBI): domain Eukaryota; kingdom Metazoa; phylum Nematoda; class Chromadorea; order Rhabditida; family Onchocercidae; genus Dipetalonema; species Dipetalonema caudispina. The sequence continues at coordinate 32,563 of JABVXV010000302.1, read as the reverse complement.
TGCTTATTTCTATATATTTTGAACTTATTCAAACGAAGAGAATCTTGCATCGTTGCAACATTACTGTAGAGACTATGTATTTTGTAGCTTTCCGAGATAAGGAGGTAATCAACTAGACAACCATTGCAGTGAATTCCTTAACGTTGATTTATCTCTCAGTTACTGTAAAAGATTTACTTGAATTATTCTTAAAATTTGGTAAAAGAAACTTATTAAAATTTAACTTAACTAAACACGGAGTTAACTCCTGTTCTATGATGCCTTGATAGTTACTGCTACAGCTGTTGATAGTGGAACAAAATTCGTTAGCAATGAAACCAAATTTACTCGTAATATTTCCGCTCTCTTCCTTTTTATTTTCCTTACTGTTTTACTGTTCAATTTTTCCTGGTTGTCAAGTTGAAAACTTTTTGATCAATTTTTAGATCTTGCAGAAGTATAGAAATACTGCGATGATGTCAGTGCCATTCTCTTAATGTACTTACTGTATACAAAATTGCATCCTTAAAGAATACTCTTGCTTTTTTCAGTTCCTCGGAGTGGCAATGTTTCGCTGTATAACGGTGCAGTGTTTGAGTGAAATTGCATCGCTGAGTGTTGCACAAATGGAGCAGCAAAATGCGCTTTATGTAAATCAAGTCAAATCGCTGTTCAGAAATTCGATGATGCAGGTGAAGTTTTCGTTTCCAACAAATTAAAATTAAAATTTTCTTTTGCTAATTTTGTTCTCATTTATTAAAGTTCATTAAGATTATTGGACGGCCTGTGCCTGACCACATGATAAATTGAAACATTTATCCGATTCCACAGATAATGTTTTGATTCCCTTTCCTCCCTGTTTTCCTTTGACTACTTCTTATGTTTTAATAACCCTTTTGTACGTTAATCGAAAAATTGGCAGGACTTGTTATTGCGTGATAAACAGTTGGAATTGCATGCATTTGTGACTTTTGCAGAACTATGTTCCTTGCGCAAACATCAGTAGTTTGAGGGGTGTTAAACGATAAAGGTCATTGAAAATGTCGAGTTATTACAGATTATGAATACAATCGATCCGGGAGTTGATCTCTCTGACGCTTATCGACGTGGTACCGATGCTGATCAAAAGTTTATAGCCAATTTAGCACAATTTTTGGGGACATTTTTGAAAGAAAATTCTCAACTTGTTGAAGTCTTTGGTGACAAAACGGACGAATTAGATCTGAAAAACGCGCACGAAATGGTAAATTATATACAAACATTTTGGTTACTTTAGGAGCGAATGGAGAAAAATATGTCTTCTGTTATTCAGTCTTCCCAATAAAAAGAGTTGCAATTGTAAGATTTTTTTCAAATAAAACGATAACATTGTACAAGGAAGGTTAGGCGGTGTAGGGCTAACATACCTTATTATTCTTGTTCAAATATTTAAATTATCGACTTCTTTTTTTTTTAATCTCTAATAAAATATTGTTTCAGGCACTGCAATATTTGTTGAAGATAAGTATGGTTGATGATGTCGAAGTGTTCAAAATTTGTCTAGATTATTGGAACTGGCTTTGTGCGGAATTGTATCGAGAATTCCCGTTCCAGATTGATCGTCCAATAATAAGTGCGTTTCCAATGTTTGTCGGACAGCAAGAACCTCCTCGACGTCTGCTTTACAATAACGTTTTATCCGAGGTATGGTTTTAAGCAAAGGAATTTTCTGTTTCAAGTTTCTAGTTATCAAAAGCCGTATGTAAGCATTTTCACTGGAAAGTAATCCATTACATAGCTATATCATAAAGTAATCAAGTAATACGTAAAACAAGATGCGCACTAGATCGATTGTTTTTAAGGTTTTTAGTCGATTTTCAGGACAAAGCATTTTGGAAAATATATGCGGTAATTACAGTTTGTTGTTTGTAATCCGGCTTTAGGGCTACACTTAATACTTGCAGTTACGACTAGTAATGATCTCGAGAATGGCAAAACCAGAAGAAGTGCTTATCGTTGAAAATGATCAAGGAGAAGTAGTGCGCGAACTTATCAAAGATACGGATTCAATTACTCTTTACAAAACGATGAGGGAAACACTGGGTGTGTATGTTACCATGGAGCTTTTCAACTTAGAAAGGAAAAAGATTAGAGGAAGGGTGATGTCTTACAAATTTCTTGCTAAGGTTATTTTTTAATTTTCAAGACAAGGAGGTGGAAGATTAACTTTTCAATATTAATTGCAGTTTACCTAACTCATCTTGACTACAAGGATACTGAAATGAAAATGACTGAAAAGTTGCAAAATCAAGTCAATGGCAAAGAGTGGTCGTGGAAAAATCTGAATACGGTAATATGTATTTTTATACTTACCGCAGTGTGATTATATCCTCCGTACAACTTAATGAATAGCTGTGTGGCTTTTGATTTTCTTATATAAATAAATGAATTTTATTTTAGCTTTGCTGGGCAATAGGTTCAATCAGTGGCGCAATGATGGAGGAGGATGAAAAACGTTTCCTAGTAGGAGTAATCAGAGGTATCCTTAACTCTTTCCCTACAAAAGTTTCAGGCTAATGCACATTTAAAATATGCGGTAGTCAAGGGTAATATTCATAAGCAATAAAGTTCTTCTGCAGATTTACTCGGATTATGTGAGCAGAAACGCGGTAAAGACAACAAATCGGTGATCGCATCGAATATAATGTATGTCGTCGGACAGTATCCACGTTTTCTTCGAGCACATTGGAAATTCTTAAAAACTGTTATCAACAAGCTTTTCGAATTTATGCACGAAACACATGAAGGAGTGCAAGATATGGCTTGTGATACGTTCATTAAAGTAGCTCATAAATGCAAACGTCATTTTGTTCTGGTATGATTCTTTTGAGCTTATAGATTTTTAACAATAGAGAAATGAATCTAAATCTAAAGGAATTCGTTAGGCATGAATTTATTCGAATTTCTTTCTGCTTAATGAATTTATTGAGCACTTGAGAGTATTTAGTTTGAAATGAATTATTCCGCTGATAGTAATTTTTGTTTTTTAATGATTACGGTTCTGATGTTCGACTGCTCCACCCTTCCATGTTAGGTTTTTAAAAAAAAGTTGGAAGGAACACGTACCTTGGTAAAGCGTGATTTAATTGATAATATCGTGTCAATATTATAAGGAAATCGTTTTTAGTTGCTTGGTAAATCCAAGTAATTCATGGAGATCATTGCTAACTCTTTAATTTGTGTACTGTGTCGTGAAAAATCGTCGCATGTTGAAATTTTAGACCCAAGCAGGTGAAACAGGTCCATTTATTGATGAGATTTTGGGTGGGCTTAATTCGATCATTTGTGACTTATCTCCGCAACAAGTCCACGTGTTTTACGAAGCTGTTGGTTGTCTTATATCGGCACAAACTGATCCGGCTATTCGTGAAAGCCTTATTGAACGCCTAATGCAGCTACCAAATTCAATTTGGGAAGAAATTATTTCACATGCCAGTCAGGTTAAAAGCTTTTTTTTGAGATTATGAATTCTTTTTGTTTTTATTATTTCGTAATGGATAAAAAGTGTCTCATGCGAGAGAAGTTACATATCCTTTTGCTATATATGAATCCATAATTGATAGAAATATGGTACATGCCGTATAGTGCCTAAGAAACAGGAAATGGAATATCGAATCTAGAAATATATCTTACTGTGTACTCGCTTAATTCCAGGACATCTCTGGCAACTTAGCCTTCCGGTAGCTTTATAGGGGATCTTTCGTGTTACACTCTACTTAATGTGTGTTTGAAATGATTCGGAGAAAGAGTTTTAGTAGTGGTCAGATTAAAGTGGCTTTTATTGCCCTGAATATTGTAATAGGAGAAAATGGGTAAAAGTCATGAATTTCAGGACATTAATGTAATGAAAGAACAAGAAGTTGTCAAGAATATTGTAAATATCCTGAAAACAAATGTTGCTGCTTGTCGGTCGATTGGAGAGCCTTTTATTTGTCAGGTTCGTCGATTTTAATTTTTCCTTGAAAATTTCGGAGTATTCCAGATAAATCATTTCTTATAATATAATATTTCAAATTTTTAGCTTTCAAAAATTTATCTGGATATGTTGAATGTTTACAAAGTTACTTCGGAAAATATCAGTGGTTTGGTGGCACAATCAGGTGAAGAGATTCTCAAGCAGCCTTTGCTGAAACAGATGAGAGCTGTTAAACGTGAAATATTGACACTTATTTCAACATGGGTTGGTAAAACACAGGATGCAAATGTAAGATTTCTTACTGGAAACAACAGAACGAAAATATTGCGAATTGATACAGTAGATGAGATCGATGGCTCGCAGTCAATGGTTTTATCCTGAGCTATATTCTTAACAACTAAGGTTAAAGAAAGACTCAACTTTTACGGTTGACTACTGGAGGTTTCTCTGTATGTATGATAGATTTTGAAGGAAACTGAATTTCAGGTTATACTGGAAAATTTTGTTCCTCCGTTGTTCGATGCTGTTCTTTTTGATTATCAACGGAATTGTTCAGCAGCTCGTGAACCAAAAGTCCTTTCATTACTCTCTATTGTCGTTTCGCAACTACAGGTATGTTGATTGTGATTGATTTTTTTAGTCTCTGAGTTTTTGGTTGCCGGGAGTCCATGACATTTTTATCCTATATATCTGCTGCAGAGACTAAAAGCAAGAAGGCAGATGCTTTAAGTGTTAGATTTTCTACATGCGGTGATATGAAAATCCGTTGTATATGCTGCAATAAATTTGAATTTTTTTCTTTGTAGTCATCAATTAATCCGGAAGTTATCCGTATACTGGATGCTGTCTTTACTTGTACTCTGGAGATGATCAACCGCGATATGGAGGAGTATCCGGAACATCGCCTGAACTTTTTCAGTCTTCTACAAGCTTTAAATCATGAATGCTTCGATGTGCTGATATCACTACCCCCGGAACATTTCCGTTTGATTGTGGACGCTGTTGTTTGGGCTTTCAAACATACTATGAGAAATGTTGCAGAGATCGGTGTCTTTTTGTCAGATTTTTCTCTCAAATTTGTAATGACTAAACCAGAATACTTACTTAGCCAGAACATTTTTTGTAACAGTCAAGTAAATAAAAGGAAGCATTCTGTGTTATAGGTTTGGACATCCTGAAGGATATGCTTACACAGTTTGGCGTGCATAGAGATAAAGAGCGGGCACAAACTTTCTACAAACACTTTTTCATGGAAATACTCGTCCATGTGTTAACCGTTGTCACTGATAGTAATCAAATCAAAATTCTTGGTAAGTAAGGATAGTTGGAGAACTCTTTAGCTATATTTATTTTAGTGATTACAATTTCTATCACTTTTTAACACTGTCTTTGAAAGTTACTTGAAATCTATTTTGGTAATGAAGCATATCGCTGTTCTATACATCTTTCTATTTTGGTAATGAAGCATATCGCTGTTCTATACATCTTACATATCATTCTTTATTATCGTTGTTATTATTCTAACATTGATATTATTGCTCCAACTCTCAATATATTTGGCGTAATAGTAATTACAGATAATAGGTATAATAATAAAACAAAAGTACTAATAGTAAACGGTAACAATAATGATAAACATTAATAATTTCAATAAAATAGCATAAAATCCGGTTCACTTTGCAACTTTTTTCTTTGCAGGCTTATCGTGCTATGCTGATATTTTGTGCACATTATTTTATGCAGCCGAAATCTCCATCACTGAGCAACTGAATCCTCCTCAGTCAAACATCGATTATATTTACATGCATATCAGCGAAACTTTTGCTCAAGCATTCGACAATCTGACGCCGTAAGTTTGTATTTTCTTCTTTTGGTATCATTCGCGTGATATGTTGAGCAGTGGGCTGAATCTCCTTCATCATTTCAGGCTATTTTCTTTGAACACTTGACAATTTGATCCTGTTTCACACTGTTTTTAGAGATCAAATCCGTGTCACAGTGAAAGGCTTTTTCTCTTTCAATATCGATTCAGTGAAAATGAAGAATCATTTGCGTGATTTCTTGGTCCAAATCAAGGTGAACTTTTCATTTTATCATGTTTATCACTTATGGCGCATGATTTAAACGTGCCTTTGAGTTTTATTGTGTAAAAAGGTTTGATTTGGAATGGATTACTAAAGTGCTGTTATTTTTCTAAAAAGTTGTGGAGCATTTTCTACTGTTTCCTATGATGTTGCATTAGGATGGATTAATATTTTTTGTATTCGAAAGCTGATCATTACAGTTTTCTTCTGTTCTAGATTTTTCATTTGTTTCTATCTTTTAAAGGAAAGAGTTGGGGAAGATACATCTGATTTATTCATTGAAGAGCGTGAACAAGAGATTCAGAACGTCCAGAATGCAAAGAAAGAGGTAACAAAGGCCTCTTTATGAATTTTGAAATCTAAAATGAAGAAAATAGTTTCAATTACATAAGCAGTCATTCGTTACTTTCTTTCCAATTCTTTATAATAAAATTTTCCTTATATTTTAGGTTCCTGGTATGTTGAATCCACACGAGATCGCTGACGATGATTCGATGAAATAAACAAAGAAAAAAAAAAGCGACGTGTTGCTCCTTCCTTCAGTTCGTATATCTGCTTGTGGATTTTTAGTTACTTCAGCAAAAATTTTTTTCAAACAATGCATTACCAATTTTTTAGCGTAACAAAATTTGAGCTGTCCTTTCCGCCTTTTTTATAAATAGTTGTGCGGAGTTTACTGTATGTTTATTCGTCGTCCTTCTTGGGTTTATTCGCTTAAAAAAATTCAATTTGTTTCACAAATGAGGTTTTTCAAAAATATTTAAATATTTATATGGAGTTGTATCTAGCTTTTTTATTATGTACTTGCTTATAAGTCTAACAATGATATCTCATTTGTTTAGCGACCAGTTTATTGAGTCGCCAAACACCAACTATCTGTTGAACGAAGTATTTTTTCAGTCATCAGATTTTTATTTTTCTCAGAAGCGAAAATCTTTTGTACAAATGATGATGGTGTTAATGACGAATTGAAGTAGCATCGTATCAAACAGATCTCCTACACAAATCTATTATACATGCATATTCTTTCCCTATTCATAAACTGTCATCAAAAATTCTTTGGTCGTTTTGATTTATATTGTTGCATTAATTAATCATCATGTTTTGTTCAACTATGCCCCTCCATTCATCTCTGTAATGTTTTTTTTTTTTTTGTTAGTGCAGTTTTTCGGTTTAAATTTCACTCATTCTCTCAGAATTAACCTGGAAATATATGCGGAAGGATGTATCACCGCATTTACTTCATCCCACCCAATTTGATTGTCTGCGATATGCTAAAAAGTCGGTTGGTTTTGGTCCAGACGATGGTGATAATGCACTGGTTCTGCATGTTTGGAAAATTTTTAGATTCCCGTACTTCTTTTGACTATTTGATTTCCTTCCGTAGCCACTTTTGAAAAATATATTGGAGAGCAAAAAGGAATTAGATCTTGACTGCGCAATTTAACATGGGGAACTAACCCACTACAGATTTCCTTGCTTTCATGAACAAATGGCACCTCAACTAACAATTCTTGAAAGATCACGAAATTACCTTATATCAAGCAGACAATTCTAAGAAGTGCGCAATTTTCTTCGTCCTTCCTGTCTGCAAGTTAATCCGCGTTAATAGTGACTTTAAGAAAAAAATTTATCATACAGCACAGTGGAAGCATAATACATATTGTACGATAAAATCAGTTCTAACCAAGAGGGAGAATGCAAAAGAAATCTTAAGATGATAACTTGTTTGAAAAGCGGATATAAAAAGCATATTTGCAAATAATGGATAACATTACACGAAGTGTTTACTTCTAGAACTGGCGAAAGAATTTTCAGTGAATAAAAATAAGTTCACCACTTTTATACAAGATCGAATTATGACATTTTAATGTGCAAGGTTGCCGCGGAATTGAATCTTTGCACACATCGGTATCGGTCAGTATTCCATTACATCATTAAATAAAAGTCTTCAAAAAAAAGTACTGAAATCACAAGCAAAGAAATGAGTTTTGTTTGAGGCATGAATCCAGATGAGAGTTGATGGCATTTTCCGGAACATACACATTACATACTGGGCATGCCACGCAAATGATTATATCACTATCAACTGATTCAATATTTCCAGCACCAGTTGACCTGCTACTTCCCAGGATCTTCTCTTTTACTAGCAATCCAAAGTCATTTTTTGGCATGGCAACAGCTGTTGTATTCCCTTCGGCTGTTGAAACTATTTTTTGTGTCCTCAAATCATCTTTAGTGCAACAATTTCCAGTGGGCTGCATTTTAAGTTTCATCCCGCTACTAACAACGTTGTTTCCAGATCTATCCAAGTTAATGTTGTCACTTAAAATATCCTTCGAATATGATGATAGATGACCTAAAACATGGCCCTCTCCAGTGAAATATCTATTCAGAGGTGTTTGCGATGTCCGAGACTGAGATTTTCTATTCGGTACTTCAGACGTCTTTTTCATACCATAACTTTCTGGTTCTTTGACTTTGATGAAATCACCTAAAAATAATCTTTGGTATTAGTTAGATCCTTAAAATAAGAGAAATTTATTATATAATAAGCGTTTAAATGACACCTCCACAACTCATTTCATGTCTCTTCCACCAAAAATCGTTCCTGCCTGGAGCACGGTTCATTGATCGCTTCACCCAACCATAAAATGGCGGACACATTCTAGAAAAACGTATATATATATATATATATATATTTTTTTTTTTTTCATTAATGCAGAGAATTTCGAAAAATTTCAAGGAATCCATTAGTTTCATTTACACTAATATAAAGTCTATAGAAATGTCTATTATTACTATTACTGCTATTACTACTACGTTTCAAGTTTGAATAGATTCAACGGACCAACATTTCCACTCATTGAAATATGGTCAGACAAGTTAAACTTACACTCAAAATCAAATTTATACTTGTTGAAACTCTAAAATGGCGGTTAGCTCACCGGCAAGGTCCGGTGCATCTCCACCAATGCTTTTGGTGATATATCACTTCGTTATGAAAATTGTGATAAATGGTGATATTTGTCCCTGCGTTCATGTTAATACGATGCATATGGAGTTGAAACGCTGGTCCATGTCCATCATGATCCCTAAAAAAGTATGTATATATATCCAGAACTGGAATGCGAAAAATTACAATAATAGTATGTGAAAATCTTCAGAACTATAAAATAATGTCAATAAAAATTTAATTTTAATGAAGAATTTACATGACTCCGTCGGAGAGAAATAAATAAGCATGGATCATCTCGTGTAGCAATGTTTCCACCAAATCTTTTCGAGGCCGATATTGCAAAAGTGGCTTACTGAGTCGAATAGAACAAAACCTACCCTTTTTTTCAAAACTACACAAACCCGCGCTCCTGTAAAAAGATTTTTTTAACTTCAAAAATCAATAAGCATTCTGGCTCATGAAAATTTGCATTACAAGTCGTCATAAGAAGTGGACATTGCAGTGGGAAAATAAAGCCTCTTCCATTGTAGAAAAATGAAGCCTCTAGCACTATGAAAGAATCCTTCAAGTCTAACCTCCAGCTAGCATCATCTCCAGGTAAAACTCACACGGTCATTCGAGAACTCCATTTCACCTCACATGAAGCCAGTTTCCCATCGAAGAAAGTGTCATCATACTGCCGGAAAAGTGTGTGCAAATCTGGAGTTGGATCGATTGTTTCCCAGATAGGATCCACCAGAGAATTAGGTTGGGATGAATTCATGGATGTGGACGAGCCAGCCTAAAATTTTATAGCTTCGAAAATTCTATAGTAAATGAAGATTAAATGTATCACAAAATAACTCGTTTATTCATGAACTCAATCCCATTTCACGTGTACGCAAACTTATTTCCATATGTCAGGTGAACTTGCTTGAACACGTAATATTAGTACACTTACTGCTGGAAAACTGTGTCGCTTCTTTTTTGGTGGTGTGTTTTGAAATGAACGGGCAAGTTGTAAGTCTTCCAATCCAAATATCTTGCTCATGGGATCTTAAACAAAAGTAAATCTTGAAAGGTCTAGGTAAGCAAAATAGCATTTACCGCACAATTTAGAGATAAAATGATCAATGAGCGACACTTTCGGATCTCACCTGTATCTAATTGTCCAACTAAGAAGCAATGTCCGGAACTACCACAAAACAAAACCTGAAATCTACAAGCAGTTCAGCCTACCATATCCTAAAACTAGCTGTCTGCTATTAATTTCCTAAAAGTTTCTACGACCAAATTCTCGAAAATATTCAAAAGCCATATTTACTAAGGCAAGCTGTTGAAATGCTATATGATACCAAAGAAACAGAACAGTTTTGATGAAGCAAATTATGAGACAATTAAGGAACGTGAAATATCAAGTTCAATAGACTAAGGAAATGTAAGAAATAGTCTGCGTTATTTGTTAGTTAATGAGGCTACTAGAAAGGAAGGTTAAGGTAAAAAAAGATCGAAACAGAATGCATCAATTTGCTTCCTTATCTTCCTTTGTGCGCAACACAAGCTCGTATGCGTCCGTCACTTCTACCGCAAAAGTATAAAACATAAATGATAACAAATGTCGCCCAGACAGATGGCGATTTCCCGGAGAAGGCAGAGTGAAATTAGATTATCCAGGAATGAAAATTTTGCATGTTGAAAAATCCAAAAATACTAAAGCGTTAACCGGACCGATATCAAACATTTTCAGAATGAGACATGCATAAGTATAATTTTCTTTCAGCTGAGGAGTACAAACATAGAGAAATTGAAGAAAATGCGAAGTTTTCCTCGATAGATACAATCCTCCAATAGATCGAGTAACTGTGAAACCTCGTGTGTGCAAAAGATTCCGGATATCCTGAAATATGGTAGTGAGGCTTTTTTGAAAGCCAGTAAATTATCATCGCTTTCAACATAGCAAATCAGGTATCTAATATCAAATCAGGATGCAATCAAGCAGAAACTGGAAGTCTTTCATAATCAAACCGGAAAACTTTATTGTCTACCTTATGGTTCTCTTACAAAATTTTATAAAAATGATCAAGCAATAAACAAACAAATCCCCATAATCTAAAATGCTTTTTGAAAACCCGCGTATCAAGATATAACGAAGTACTACCGGTATGAAAATGTTAAGGATCAGATGTTAATTAATCCGTTATAATAGCAGTGGATGATTACTGTGTGTTTATGGGGACAGCGAGTTGTCAATGATGTCTAAAGTATGTACATGCAAGTACTTTTCTAATTCTCTAAAATTTTGAAAAAATCAAACTCGGGAAGGATGGGATATCCGTATAATTTTGTTGTTTGAAAGAAAAGTTACTTTACAATTTTATCATTTAAAAATGAAAAGAAATTATTTGACAAAATTACAGAGTTTTTTTCTTGTTTTTTCTTGAGTATACAACTATATATTCGTATGGAAGTTAAAGTGCGAGATTGTTTTTTTTTTTTGAAAAGAAGATTAAGACATAAAAATTTGTTGATTTACAAATTTCATAAAAACTCAATTTTCAAACCAAAATTTAAATATTCTTTAAAACAAATAATAATATGCTGACTTACATCTTTCAACATTACTTCTAATATATTTACAACATTTCAGATGTATTTTGTGGTATATACAAATATGTGGTTTGGTCAAACTTTTTATATTAAATTTTTAGATTGAGATCCCAAATTTTCCGGAACATTGGAACACAACTGATTTGTTGGATTGGATCAATTCTAGAGAGGAGCCTATTAACGTGATCACTTTGAACATATCTTTTTGTTAATTTCTTCGCATGTTTCTTGGCATACTTAGTTTCGATCTGGTTTATTAATTTTACGTACTACTTAATTATTTATCTAACTTTATAGTTTCTCTTTTAATTTCCCAGCAGATAATTATCTATTTATTTACTTAGTACAACTGATTTCATGTATTGTTACTTCTACAAAAACGCTACCTTCACTTTAGTAAGTTACAAGTTTTAGATTTTGAGAAATACTTCAAAACTTTGTTCGAAATTTCATTCGATTTTTCATACATTTCTTGAAATATTTGATTTCCATGCTGCAATATATGAAGTAACATGAAGTTGGTCACAGTTTGTCCACTAAGCTCCAGTTTCAAATTACTTAATTAAGGATCTCTAAATTTGATAATTTTGGATTATTGCAACTGTCGTGCACTTTTCTAGCTCTACGAACAATTAGGTTGATGAACTATATGTGTAAACAATTTGCTTTTCAGGCTTTACTGGAAACAGTTGAAACAGAAATTCATGAAACAGAAAATTCATTGGTGGAAATGAGAAACGAATTTGAACGCACCAAATAGTAACGTTTTTCAAAATTTTTATACCAGCTCAAATGCTTGTCAGTCTAAGTGCTTTGTTACAACATATTTTTTGCACTGAAGAATAGTTTGTTCAAATCGGAGAGCTTATCTTTAATTGAAGTGATGAAAACAATTTGGAAGAATGCGCCAGATCTTGCGCCGAACTTCATGAGCGCCTTAAGATGGTGGTGGATGCACATACCAAGGAGCAGCTTATCAAGGAATTTGATGCTATCGCGATATATGATAAAGCTGATAGACGTGCGGCTGATCTCGTCAAAATTTTGATGGTTGGTGGAGAAAGAAAATTTTGCAGAATACCATTGTTTTACATGGAATAGCGCTTAAATGCTGCTTTTTAAAGGAGAAGATGAGCAAGTGAAATATGTTGCAAATGGTTGAGTTGTGATTGTATGAGAGAAGCCAATTTTCCATTTATTAAATTCATTAAGATTGTATGAAGGTAAGTAATTTAATAAACTCATGAATAAGACTGTATGAAGATGAGTAATGTTTGTTTTAAGGCTCGTAAATTATGGAAGGAAAATGTTATTATTATTGAAAATTTGGACGGAAATGAACCGGCACCGGAAAATGTTGTTATCAATTTGCAAAAAGCATACGAATCTCTCTCTGAGGTTGTGAAATTTGTGGTTGGATTTTCATAGTTTGTCCTAATTTTCAAATTATTAATAAGTCGGAAACCAAAATAGTGCAAGTAATGAAAATTTTACTGTCGATGACCGGTATTTCTTCTGGTACGTGATTTCAGTTTCTGGATGTTCCACAACGGGCAGATTTTCTGGAAAAAGCAAAGGATGTTTTCTTGAGTTGGTATTCGACACGTATTGTATTAGCAATACAGTCGGAAACACCGGTGGATGATCTTTTGTCGATCAAACAAAAATATGAAATGTTACGAAGAACTGCAGGTTTTCTTGTCGTATTCCATAGAAACCTTGAACAGTAGACTTGATATTTGTTTCGGGAAGCAGAAAGCTTAGATTGTTTTGTACGAGCAGTATTGTACGGAATTCGAGGAGTTTCGATTAATTTCAGATTTTAATAACGTTATAAAGCACTACGTGGAAGGTGAAAATAAATTTAGTTTCCGCACGGCTAATAACTTATCCGATTTATTCTTGGATTCTCGTGACGTCATTGTTTCATATTATAAACGCCTAATGGATGGGTAAGTTCTCTTCTAAAAATATTGTAGTCAGTATAATTTCTTGATATTATAATTATTATGTGACCAAAAATGATATTAATATGAGGTGATGCATGAATTCACTTGTTTGAGTTTATATAGACAATCTCGTTATTTCGAATAAAGTAAAATGGAGGAAAGTCTTTCTATTAATAAACAAAATGAAACCTAGCTTTTCGAACCAAATAATTTGCTTTTCATATGATAATCAACATTATTAGAATCATAACTTATATCGAAAGATAGAATTTCCGAATTGAAATGCCTTCAGAAATTCTGGGAAATTCAATACTTCTTTCAGATGGGTAGGAAAAGTTCTCGATGCTCCAGATGTTTTCTTGTCGAATACATTTACCGAAATTATCCTAATGCGGGAAAAAGAAATCAAAGATGCATGTGCAGATACAATTGGAAAGACTTTAGAGGATGATCCGTCTGGCTCTCAAACACTGAGAACGATTTTAGAATTTAGATCAGTCAGTAAAATTGTACTTTATTTCTATTTCTCATTTTTGATCAATTTTTCAAAAATTTTCTCAAAATACAGCACTCATTGGAGAAGACTCTCATTCCTTTCTACAATATATAAGCTATTTATCGATATTTGACAAATGAACTTTCAATAATTTCTAACATTTTTGATGACCCGGACAAATGCTTCATGATTGCATTGATCATATATTTGCTGAAATGCTTTCTACTGCATTTTAAAAACCTATTTGTATAGCTTAATTGAGGATAAATTTGGATTTTGATATAGGCAGTTCAGAATTGATACGAATTTCAGGTAGTTTCACAATACATGTCACATCCCGACGATGACAAATCCATAGCAAAATGCATTACACAATTTGGTGAACTTCTTCTGTACTATGTAGTCAGTGAATACACAAAGCTGGCGACATCATTCCTGGCTAATTGTTCAAATATTTCACTAGTTTGTTACTGAACAGTTACTTAATTGTAAAACTGGGAAAATGATTGATGTCTTCCGTGATTTCAATCAAAAATCGATTCTGCCTTTTACTAAAAATTATTCTCATTGACTTCATCCTGAAACTTGTTCAAATATTGCGAAGATTGAAAAAATAAATAAAACCGCAATGATCGTATTGATTTCAGGATTCTGCACATACGTTTGTATGCTTAGAGCAACTTTCTAATAGATTATCACAACTTATCCAAGAAAGTAATTATTTGATTCAAATGGCCAAAGAAACATTTGGCAATATTGCAATTATTTTTTTGGTCCCTGCATTTCGGGTTTGTATATATAAAATATCGAAGGCTATTCTTTTGTTTAATTCGTGTAAAATATGGATGTGACATGGTATGTAAATGTAAATGACATTTTTTATGTGCATATAAATAATATATATTGAGTTTATAATACGGTGATAACTGATTGGCAGGATTTCATGTTAGTTTTTGCATTAATTTGATATTACAGACGATGTATGAAAATGTAATATCGATGCTGGATAAATTCTATAAAACGCATATGAATAAGGTTAATGTTAAAGATGAAGATGTTTTGCGTTTGGTAAGTACATCAGGTTTGTGTTTGTCGTCTTACTTTTAATGAACATATCAATTTTGCATTTTTATTGTGGTTTTCATTGCTTTATTTTTTTATCTGTAGTTAACTAATCGTGTTATATTTTCAATAACTCCTCGAAATGCCTTATTGTATAAAAAGGAAGCCTTTTAAATTTTATATTGATGGAAAATTTCGGAATAACTTTTACAGGACAGCTTTTGACATGGATTGATAACGATAAGCAAAGACTGAAAGATATGTTCCAACAATTAGGAGTCGTTGAGATAGATCCTACTATCGTCAAATTATCAGAAAAATTATTCAGCGAGATTTCAAATTTTCAAAGCAAATCATCTGGTTTGTTTATATTTTCTTCATAATCATAATGTGTTAGAGCCTGAAACGTAGGGAAATCTAATTTTCGTAACAAACAACAGCTTCTTTTTTCCTTTTTTTTTTCCAGTGGCAAATAGAACACTTCGCAAACTAAGTGTTATTAACAGGTGGATCTCATTTACAGGTACACAAATTAAAGTAATAATATAGTTAGTGACGATTAGAATACAATTCAATTTTGATGATAATTAGCTTATAATCAAATTTAGATGGAACTCTGTAACATTCCTAGCTTTACAATGTATTGAATTTTAATTGTAGTCAAAGCAGAATATGATATTAGCTTGGCAAAGGCGCGTGCGGAAGTCCGCAAAATGAATAAACGATTTATTGCGCGTACTGTTGAAGTGCTTTCACATACCCTGGTCACAGATATGGAAATTGGTTTACAAAATATTGTAAGTTAACTTCTTTCTTACTTCAAACTTTCAAATTACTTCGATCGTGTAGATTACGCCATTCTGTTGCAGTCATTGGTGACAATAGCATTAGTAGTTTTTATGAACTGATTGAATTTTACCCGAAATTGAGTTTTGGAAACTTAAATTTTCGTGGAGCTTCTCCATTTCAGCCAATATTTCCACTTTTGATTACTGCGATTTGTGAGTTATTCTGTTACAGATATCGGATAAAAGTACTGAGAATGTGGAAATACAAGAAAGCACAAAAGTACCGTCGTTTGGAACCTCACCAAACGAATTTGTAACGGCAGCTGGTGTGGCACTCCTTTCCTTGGCTCATCAATTGTCTGCCTATGCACAGGATGGCAACATGGCTGCAGCTATTATGTTTGCTGCAAAATTAGAAACTATAGGTGGGTTTTAAAAGAAACTGCAAGAAAAAAAACATTTGGCTAAGGCTTGATTGAAGATGATTTTGTAATGTAATGCCATACTAGGTCATTTAAAAGATGCCAACAGCAGTATTCATCAAACTGTTTTATTAAAAACTCAAATTAGAATATAGGTTCAATAGTTTGATGAAACATTTCTTCCAATAATGGCATAATCACGTACTGGTGATTATGAATCATACCGTTGATTCGATGGAGTAGTTCTTCTGCCATGTTCTTCCCAAAAAGGCTCATAATATGAATCGAATTGTTGTAGTGGTTCATTTACTTACAGACAACACTTCATAACATTTTCCTTATATTTATGAAAATTTCATGAATATCGTCCAAAATATATCTCTCTGCACTGTCTAGTTGTTGTCACTGTCGCAATGGATATTCACATTGACTTTCATTGGAAAGCCTTGAGTGCAGTCTTCCGTACGAAAGCCGGAGTGATTTTCTTGGTTTTTTTTTTTTAAAAAATTATGGTTTTGGAAGTGTTTGCTACCGCACTTTTTTTTCAGATGACATTCCATCATGGTGGATTGGTAAATGTGCAGTTGCTGTGCAAGAATGTTTTGTTGATACAGTTGGTAATATTGCCGAATATTCGAATTCACTATGTCGACAACTTTCAGTTGATTATAGTTAATGGCTTTCTTTGTTTTTGCTTTTGTTTAGAATTTCATTTCTCCAACATAAGCCGTAACTCGAACTAAGTTTTCATTACATATATATAATTATCGACTGTTAGAGTATGGTGGCTATGAAACTGATGGAAGCTGTCTTACAAGAAGCACCAAATATACTGCCATATCGTGCAGTTGTGACATTACTAGCTGATGTATTTATTGATTACCAAATCATTCTTCCAAAAA
Organism: Dipetalonema caudispina; assembly: GCA_013365325.1. Classification (NCBI taxonomy): domain Eukaryota; kingdom Metazoa; phylum Nematoda; class Chromadorea; order Rhabditida; family Onchocercidae; genus Dipetalonema; species Dipetalonema caudispina. Next base: position 15,381 of record JABVXV010000302.1, on the reverse strand, counting down.
AAAGTACAATCAGAATGAGGTTTTGAAGTTACTGTTAGAAAAATTTGGAAATGATAAAAGAAATTTTCATCGAATATATGCATCTTCATATTTTTCCGCTTTTTTGGATGTTATGACATGAGATATTGCATAATTTGTAGTGAGCTAATTTCTCAGGGAGAATTTTTTACATTTCTTAGAGAAAATTTGAAAATATCCTCGTCTATGAACCAATATGCAATAATGGCCCACATGTATACATCTTCTTAGGAAAGCTGTGGCAAAAATAAATTAGATGGAAGAAATTAATAAATATTTAAAAACATATGTAGTTCGCAATTTGATACTTTGGATCACTAATAAAAACTTTACCGTCAAAATCAAAGTTGCAGCATATTTGGCTGATGTGTTCGAGGATTTGGGAACGACCAAGATACCGGATTTTGTTAACATGCGACAGATGTTCTTTAATGCTGGATATCTTGAATCATAGGGGTGTAATCATTTTAACAGGTTGTTGATTGCATTAAAATATTGTCACAAGGAATAGTTTCCCAAATATTTCCATGATCCTATAATGTCCAGAAAAATCCACAATGATTTTTTTCTTGTAATTTATTGTTTTGGATAGCAGATTGATAAATGTGCAGCTGTTATTAATAACAGTGTTTGATAGTGTCAGTGCTTTATTAGTTGTATCCCATCAAATTCTCTTGGTCAATAGATGCGAAATATGTTTTGCCATGTGGAGTTGTTTATTTCAGAAACTATAATTAACATTTCGGGATATGTTTAGTCCTCTTTAATGCTGCTATTAGACGAGTATGGTATTTTCGGATAGATGAGTACAATTTATATTAACTTGAATGCAAAAGTAATATTGCGATTATATTAAGAAACGGACGGTGGAGATATTCCCGATAAGTTTTCTTCATATATCTAATATCTCGATCAACAGGATGAGTGGAAACAACAGTTTACCATATTGTTGACTAATCTGATATGAAGCAATTTAGGAAACCTTTTCTTCTCTCTTTATCTAACTCTACGATGATTTTAAAAATCTTATCCTCAGCATTTAAACCTCCTGCTCATAGGAAGAGAAAAAAATACTGAAATTCGACCCCAATTCCGACCAGCAAGCAGTTTTACTAAACTATTATATAACTTCCACTTCTTCCGTTTATTATTTCCATTCAATAATTTAATATGCAATGGTAGTAATATGAATCTTACTTGTCATTTTATGTTACTCCATCATTAGAATTTATCTGTTATTGATTTTTTATTTGTTACTTTCATCTATTTTTCGTTGGGACTAAATTCAGGATTGAATAAAACGGAAAAATCTTTTTGACTCGATATTTCATTCTGCCAAAGATTGTTGTACCGGCAAATCCCTTACGATTTTATTACATAAAAGTTCCAATTTCTTAGGCTTTAAACATATCAGAAGTTTTTAGATTTGTAAATCTAATTCGGTAATTGAAATCTGTGAGATTATTATACAATCAATTGAATTTGTTGGTTTTTATACATGTTTAAAAAAGGCAAGATTTAGGGAAGTTCATTATTGCTGAAGTTGAATTTCAGTTTTAGATGATATGTTATATGCTATTGATTACAAATGATCTTGATTACGATAACTGAAGTGATTTTGGCGTCAGTTAAACTAAAATTAAACTGCGGCGCTAACGTCATAGTTTTTTTTTTTTGCATCACACGTCGAAAATGGGAAATGCAATGCTCAATCATTCTATTAACGATGATTAGGATTTGGATAACATCGTAATATTGGTGAAGGAAATCAGGAGAAATACACTGAATCAATAAGTATTGAGCTGAGTTATTTAGAGTTTTCATTTCCGAATTTATGGAATTATTAAGTTCATAAAAGTAGTCTTAACCTTATAAAATATAGCTAACCTGATTATCGTTAACACTTCTCACATATACAAAAATAATCAACTTTCAAGATCTATCTATTTATCTCGTACGTATATGATTTTTAATGACAAATCTTATCGATCAGATAAACATATCTCGAGAAATTGATAACAATGACATCATTGATAGATGAGGAAGGGACGAGGTAAGTGTGGGATGAATGATGATGATAATGATCGGTTGGTCCGAATAAATAATGTTACTTGGTCGTTGGTCGATTGATGGGTCCACTTCACATATTGATTTCCACGATGGACGAATATATTGCGCATGAAGATGTGTATGTACTACAGGCAGGTAGACAGACACACACACACACTCATAGAGAGTAGCATACATACAGCTGTTTATGCTTTTCCATTGTAATGATCGAGGATGGGAAATGATCCCCCGCCTCCCCCGCTCATCTAATTGGCGGCTTGCCATTGTTGCTGCTGCTGCTGTATACAGGTGATTGAATTTAAGGTCAGGATTTATTACTTGGAATTATATCTAAGGTAAAATGATTATGTCATATATTATTATTATGCTTTAATTTAACATCTCATCTTATCAGTTTTATTTTATAAGCTTTCTTTTCCTATTGCTACTCTCTTTTTTCTTCGGTAAATTTAAAGTAAAATGAATGAAAAATAGATTACATTTATAATAATCTAGTTTAATTTATTTTCTCTTCTTATGCTTCGTTATTCTCCTCACTTTTTCGCTAGAGACGTGTTTATTACGTAGTACACGAACGTGATCTCAGTGTTATAGTGGATGCGTATCACATGAAAGATCTCAAGTTATAATGTCATGACGAAATTGTATCATATAAGACACATATAATATTACTGTGATATAATGTATCGAGTGATGATTTTAGAATTCGTACTACTCGAATCACAAATCAAAAGTAGAAACAAAAAATTACTAGGGTGTTGTATACCTTAATTACTAACTTCATCTCAACAGTTTTACTTTGTTTTTTCTATAAATTCTAAACCAATGAATTTTGATATTTAATCTAGAAGGTTGAATTTTTCTTTTTTCCACTTCAACATTTTTCCCATCTATCGAACGAAGCATTCACTTACTGATTTTTCTTTTTTACTCCTCATTACATTTAAATTTTCATTTTTTAACGTTATTTGCCCTGCAAGTTGTTAACAGTGTTTTAAATTTAAAAATTTGTTACGCATCATAAATGTTTGTGCAGTGTTACTCGATAATAAATTATATTCTTTCACTAATACTTTTAATTCTTACCGAAATATTATTATTTTCAGTTATTACTCCTATTCATTAATTAGATTTAATCGCACTATAATTTGTTCGTCATTTCAAAAGGGTATTATAGTATTACATTCACGCGTCATATATTTCATATTTTATGTCATATATATTTGCTTGTTGAATTTATCATATTTCAGAATTTTTGTAATTTATGCTTACTTTACATCTGCATACTCGACGTTGTTAATGCGTAATTACTATGGCGCAGAATATGTATCGAGTTGGAGGTGAAGTTTTGAATTTTTGAGTAAAATTCACTTTTTATCAACCTTACTGTTCTCATCTTTATCTCAATTAAACAAAAGTCACTGAGATGACGTAAGTAAGTAATAAAAAAAAATCACAAATCCGTGATTTTATTTTTTCCCTCGATATTTTCTTTTGATATATCTTTCAATCATTCTTTTAGATTTTGTATACTTCGAAATCTCAAGTGCAGCTCCTTATCAGGTGCGAAAGATTGAAGAATTGAATAAAGTAAGAAATATATATGTTTATGTCATATTTACTTATTTAATTACATAGTTGCTCAAAAATTGTTACAGATATGGTACAAGTTTGTTTCAAAAAACATTTAAAGTAAATGACTCTGTGTCGCAGTTCTCTTTTTTCAATTCCATCATGTCATGTTTAGTTTTTCAATCTAACGAAAGATGAATTTGGAAAAATAGATTAAATTTTCTGATCAATGAATATGTATTACCCGTGTTGGACAATTTCATATTTCTCAAATCTTTATCGTGGTACTTTTAAAATTTGAACACCTTTTCAGACACCATCAGGAAATGTGGAAGCGAAGGTATCATGCTTCTGTCGACGACGCGACCTGCCTACATCATTGCTTAAAGTAGCTGATCGGGCAGAAAGAATTGGTAAGTAATTAGATGATTGAGTTTTTGTTAATGCTAACGTTTAGAAAATTTGTTGTCAACAGAGATACAGTTAGGAACAGTTGCTTTAGGTTTAAAAGCAAAATAAGAGAAAATTGTAAAAGCATACAGAAAACCACATGCTATTTCCTCTTTCTTCTAAGTTTTATTTTTTTAGATAAAGTAATAAATACACGGCGACGTCTTGTTGTTACACCATCTGCTCCTACTGGGGATGCCAGTGATGAGTCATCTGATGGAATGAAAAAAGGTAATAAGCCTCAATCAATAACATTGTTATGTTAGAGACCTTTCAAACTCTTTGTTAAATCTAAGTTGCCGAAGAATGAGGATAGTTGATGTGAACCCTTCTCGTCGTGTTTTGGTTTGGAAGTGACCGAATGGTATTGAAAAACTGTGAATATATTTCGGGAAACTTCAAATAAATCATGGAGTACTGGCATATCAAATACCGTACTCATCTATACCATCAGCAGCCTAATCAGTGGTATATAGATGGGAATGATTTGCTGGTTCGGACGTGGATTTACTACCGCGTTGCATTCATATTGGGAGATAGGAGATGTATTGCCTTGAATTGCTGAACAGTTCGTGTAATCATGATCGAAAATGTTTCAATACTCGAAGCTTTTGATTTTAATATTTGGTCATCCTCAGTTATTTGAAGTTAATATAACAGCAGCATTAGTTTTGTGACATTATGCCAACAGTATATAGCTTATCTGTACAGATGATGAAAGTTCACCTGAAAATGGTCAGCGAAGCAATCAGGAAGCTAAAGATGACACTACTCCAACAACTGATACTCGCGAGGAGAGTGATTCACCAAAACCTATGTGTGTAGATACCGGTGATGATGAAGAAGTGGAATCTGAGAATAAAGGTAGTATTATTCTGTTGCTGTTGGAAATAGCTAATTTTCTGATTCTCACCGCGCTTCCGAAAGTATGGCATCGTGTTGTAAATAAGTCGCTTTATTTTCTGGTTTTGAAAAATCAAGGTCTTGTTGACTTCATACTCTTAGATACCAAAGAGGGCGATGAAAAGGATAAAGACAGTGAAAAGTCGAAGGAGGGTGGTTATGGTTTTGCGGGTCTTCCAAAAGGAGCCGAAAATTTGACACCGAAAGAAAGACATGTATTAAGGTAAGCTTTATTGATGGAAAAGTGAATTACAAATTTAACAACTTACTTGAATTCGGAGAGATTTTTGGTGTCTTACAATAACATATCGGATTAAAATTTCCTGCTTCTAGAAAGTTGCGATCTGCTGATACGGGCGTCTTTCCTAACGACAAAAATCATTGCATTTTCAGACAACATGAACTTTATCTTACTCGACAAATTGAAGCACTTCCAGCAACACATATTCGTGGCAAATGCAACGTAACATTGCTGAGTGAAGTTGAAACTCCGGATATGTACTTAGATCGTGACGTAAATTTTGAAAGTTTTTGGTCGAATAAAAAGTTATGTATTGTGCTGAAGGTCTGAAAAAAAAATGAAATACGACTTTTTTTCAATGGACAAAGTAGAATTTAAAACTCATTTTCTAGGATGCTTTCTTTTATTCGCTGGTATTTGATCCAACTGCAATGACATTACTGGCAGATAAAGGCGAAATAAGAGTTGGTGAAAAATATCAGTGTGATGTACCTGACGATATGGCGCCAGATGCTGTAGATGAAAACAAAGAGAATGGGTCAGTTTGAATATGGTTTCTTTGATCATAAGTTGATTGTATTTCTAATCATTCTGATTGCCGCGTCAATTATGCTGCCCTTGACATCTATGGCTTTATGTGAAATAACCGAATATTCCGAATGATTGAGTTACATTTCATTGTTAGGAAGTTTTCAGGAAATATCGCTACGATTGAAGATAAAAAGGCATATTTCGGAATATACATTCACGAAAAATCCTGAAGATGAAATTTTTTTATTATATAATTAGTAAAGTCATAGTTCAGGAATTTGGTGATTGCTGAAGACGAAGAAGATGATGAAACAGTCGTGACAACTTCAAAGCGCGAATTTCTTGTCTATCATCCTCATCACAATTTAACGGATCGCGATATAGACCAATTCTTGATTGTTGCAAGGTATTATTGATGTAATATCAGAATTGGACTTGTATCTTTTTTTAATCCTATTTTTCTAATGTATCATCATTGTTGTAATATCTAGGGCGGTTGGAACATTTTCACGTGCGTTGGATACGTCATCTTCGATGAAACTACCTTCGTTACACATGACTGCAGCAGCTGCAAGTCGTGATGTCACCCTTTTCCATGCTATGGCTCTTTTACATCAAGCAAGTTATGATATGGGACAGGTGCATATTTACGTCACATTCTTTCGATCCAGTTCAATGAAATTTCATTTCATTTTAAAATTAACAATAACTACTATCTTAGTAATATGATAGAAAGACAGGAAGAGGACCAGATGATGAAATATTTGAAAACTTGGATTTGAATAATATGAATAATAATTAGTATCCTGAATGATATGAATATTATCCAGTCATTCAGTTTAACGCTCAACTCTTCAGTCTCTGGATAATGGGATGTGATCGATTACGGTCAAAACAAGAACCGTTTATTAATTTTGCACGATCCTTCTGCAAACTTCTTAAATTGTTGAGTTGAAAATTAGCAGGTTATCATAACTGAAGAGTTAAGTAATAAAATTATAAGATGAAACGCCAATAATTTTAAGAAGTAAAATGCATAGTTATAGCAAGTTTTATTCATTTCAATGCTGATAGGGCGCTTGATGCGACAGCAGAAGTTTTGCGAAAACATCTGGAGATGATTTAGATAGACGGACCAACAATGGATTAATTATAAAGAAGAATCTTAACCGATTTTTCTCTTCAACTATTTCTGTTGTTAGTCTATCAAAATCATTTCCAGGTCTAATAAATTACACATGTATGATGAAAAAATGATTATTAACTGTTAGGAAAATTTTCGAGCTTAATTCAAAGCATTTAGTGGAACCACACAAACGTTACATATTAATCCCAGTCGAGGGACTTAAGTGATGTAAGACACGGCAACTTGCATCAGATTATCAAATTTACCCATTGGATGCAGACAAAACATCGAATTTGTATCATTCTTGGGAATTCCTGTAATTAGTGAAATTTTTGTTTTTCTTTTTTAGGCAGTGAAATATTTGGTACCTCCGCCTAGTAAACAACATTACCCGTTGGATGCAGACAAGACAACATCGCACAATACGGTTAGCTTAGGTGGACCGATACTGTGTCGTGATCAAATGGAAGAATGGTCAGCAGCAGAAGCCAATCTTTTCGAAGAAGCAGTGGAAAAGTATGGGAAAGATTTCAGTGATATACGTGCCGATTATCTACCGTGGAAATCAATGCGGGATATTGTTGAATACTACTACATGTGGAAAACAACAAATCGTTATGTTGAGGTCAAAAAGAACAAGGCAGTCGAACAAGAAAGCAAATTAAAGCAAGTGTACATACCGAATTACAATAAGCCAAATCCAAATTTGGTCGGACCACCGAATCTTAGTGGACAACCAATGAAAGGTACGTCAGCATGTGAAAGTTGTCAAGTGGACGAATCAACTCAATGGTATGCATGGGGTCCAGCGCATCTGCAACTTCGTTTGTGTAGTATTTGTTGGTCCCAATGGAAAAAATATGGTGGATTGAAACGCGTTCATGAATATGGTTTGTTGTTTCGTCTTAAGAGTTAAAGTTTCAATTTTCTCGAAGGGTTTAATTAAAAAAAGTCTTTCGACAAGGAAATGTAGTGCGAATGGATAGAGATACTCTTCTCTTTTATCCATCCCTAAAACAGGGACGGAATTGTGATATGGAAAACTCAGCATGTTGAGTTGTTTCATCCTTCCACGACATTATTTCTTATCATTTTCCAGTGAACGAAGTTACTTTTAGAAGTGACAGTCGTGTTCGGTTATCATCCCATAATTGAGAGTTTTATAAAAATGATCATTGATTTTAATCAGAATAGAAAGGAAATTGCTTCAAAAAAAAAGAAATTACTAATCAATTTGTAGCATATCACAAACATATTGTTTCCACTACCAACCTTTCAACAACCTTGAACATTTATTACTGAATAATTAATTTTATCATGAGTGAGAAGTCCTAACTTATCTTCTTTTTAGAATCTTATGATCTTGATGGTGCAACGGCTCAAGAATCAACATCACAGCCCCAATCGCAATCTCAAAAACTAACATCCACAGTCGCTACATCTAGTTTTATCAATCGAAATTCTGGAACAGCTGGTTCTACTACTTCGGTAAATAAGAAATTCCATTAAGTTGAATGAAACATCAGTGCTTGTTTAATTTCAAAATTGTTTAGTAAAATTCAAAAAACCTTTCATCCTGTGGAGTTTTCAAACTTTTTGTTTGTTCTTCCGGCACCACCTAACTTACTTTTATCCATTATCCCAGTCTATGTTGGAATTAGAACCAGTAGGGCACAATAGATTTCGAACACTGTCTGCGAACTTTAAAGCGAGTCAAAAAGACTACCAATTCTGGTGATTCGAAACGATCATAGCCTAAGCATACTCAAATTTCTGTTCTCAAACTTTCCCTTATTTTAGGCAAGGAATGGAATTAATGGTCGTTCCGGTACTAGCCAAATGTTAGGACGTCTACCATCCGGTCATTCACAAGCTCAGCAAAAATTATCAGGAGGAGGGCATTCATCGTCAGTGAAAACTCGAGTTGCATTCTATCTTAATACAACATTGTCAATGCGAATTGCCCGAAGATTAGCTCCAAAATCGTTATTCAATATTCGACGTTCCGCACGACGTCCTTTCTTACCTATAAATGGACATGCCATCAAGCAGTTCTGTAAGTTCCTTTATTAAATCATAAAATAAGTTTGCAAGTTCCATAGAATTAGTCTATCAGCACCAATATTAGTGCCATCAAGATGGTACTGATATGCCTCTTATTCCGTCTCTGTACGAATCAAAGCTATTGAATTATTCAGTGAGATCGAGAAATAATGTTATAATCATTTACTTTACTTGAAATCGCTAAAAACAATCCAGAGTTGAAAAGTTCCTTCCCACAGTTTGGTGCTTGGATATGTTAAAAGATGTGTAAAACTTATGGAATGGACTAACTTTTTCAAAACTTTAACCCATGTTTTGGTACTTTTGGAATTCTTAGTTATTCAGCAGTCTATTAAGACATTTTCAGCGTTTCTCAAATGAAACCTAAGATTTCTTTTTGCAAAGTTGAACTAATTTCTGAAAAATTTTTTTTAGCTCATCAACATAATATTGCATCTTTAGGCACAACTCGACAACCGTATGAAATAATCCGTGCAGCAAAGCAAATTAAGGCCAACAAACTTCCTGACGCGCTTGTCGCTCAAATAGCTTCATCGATCATTGCTTCTAGCGCACAATTCACCCAAATGGGGACTACAATATCAAACATTCAAAAACGACATGGAAGTGATAAAGGGGGACCACCGATCAAAAGACAGGTTTCACTACCCCGAATCTTATCCTTTTTTATACCGTTTCACAACTTCCTCGAACTTTAAATCCGAACGTTTTGAATGACATTCTCGATCTCCATCTTTTTTCAAATTATTTGAATCAAATTTCCTTTACATTTTCAATTTTTTGATTGCCTCATAGCATGGTTCTTTTTCTCTTTCTCAGAGCTGACTACTAAATATGCGTGCACAAGCATAAATGCACCCAAACACGCACTTGTTGGAATTAACTATTCAGTTTATCCGTTTTATTCTAAATTTCACTTCGTTGCACAATTTGAATTTTTTCCAGACAAACTTAGTCTATAATAATGCCGAAAATTTTTCTTGTTTTATGCGCTGCTGTAATCTAAGAAGAGTAGATTTAACCTTGAAGCTGGAATTTTTAATTTCGATCTTTTTTCGTTTTTGATATCTGGATTGCTTTTTTTTTGATTCACAGGGTTGTGAAGGGGAATATTTGGAATGACAGTAATCAGGTGAATAACTCTTCCATTCCACCTGGCTCAACCATTGTTTGGAACATTTGTACCAAGATATTAGATAGAATATTGTTCATTGTTGAAGGAGGAAATGAGCTATTAAATTTAACGTTTTATATATAAAGCATTTACCATTATGAAGCATTTACTCTATAGCTGGACCAATTCTAAGGGATACATTGAGTGATAAAGATTGCTTTAATAGAGTTATTTCAATTGTCTTCTGGATGATAAAAACAACAGATGATCTTATTGTCTTACTTTATCGATTGTCCTTTTTTATTTAGAAGACGAAAGTTAAGCATTGAAGTGAGTACTGAAATGAGGGCATGATTTTCAAAAATTATCTGAAGAGAATGAGATAAAAACTGGAAGCCAGGATTAAAATAAAAATTTTGCATATTTTTTTCGGATAATCTCGAGTATCAATCTCTTATTAATTAACAGTTAAAAAATAAGTGGACTTAACTCGTGAAAGTCCAGTTCATTGGGTCTAGGCAAGATATAACCCACTAGATAAGGCACTTGTTTAGAGATGATTCGATGATTAAATTTTGTAACCATATATATTTATATAACCTTCTTAACTGATAGCAGCGCTGCATGCATTGTTAGGAGAGATGTTTCCTTTCTTCTCTTATGTCTTGACCATTGACAGTTGATGTGTTTAATATAGTTAGCATTCGGTTTTCCTGATCCAGAGGTTTGTGGACACCTCAAGGAATAATGAGTATAGATGTCGATAAGATGGAGATAAGTCGCAAAAAAGCCATCACGGATTTGATAAATTTTGGTCTTTTTTTTAGTTTTCGTTTCGTTTTCTCATTGCAGCATTTGCAACAAACGGTAGCGCAAACGCAGCAGCAAAGTGCCATTCATCTGGTAACTACTGGATCCGTTGGTACCGCTCATACTCATTACCATCATCCTGCAGTGGTGTCAATTGCAGCACCCGGTGTAACACCGCCACCAGCACTACCAACATCAGCACCACCACCATCACTACCACCTCCACCACCACCACCAACATTGCCACCACCACCTCCACCACCACCACTACCATCACTTCCACCATCACAACTAGTATCACAACCGTTGCAATCACAGATAGCTGCAGTTCATTCTGGTGCACACATTACCAGCACGATTGTAACTAAACCATCATTAAGTCCAAGTAAAATTGTTTGCACCACTATTCGTAATCAGCAACCACACTTAAGTCATGTCACGGGTGCAGCAACTGCAATGCATAACTTTGCACATGAGGCAAATAAGCCGATAGCTGCAGTAACACCATTATCACTTTCCACTTCTGTTCTTGTACCACCAGCCATTGCTGCTGTTAATCCGGCTCTTTTTGCTGCGACAATACAGCAACAACAGCAGCAACAACAACAGCAACAACAAGTACAACAGCTGCAGGCAGTGGCGGCAACAGTTGCACGAACGGCAACAACCACTTCAGCACCACAATCTCAAGTTCCGCAACCAGCACTGCTGATTGGTATCGATACGATAGCACACGATAAAAAAACTACCACAGCAACCGGTTCTATGTTGGCAACCGTGGGTACTTCCAGAAAGAAAAACTTTCAACCGGATAGTCGATGGAGTGGTTTGGATGAGAAGCTTTTATTCCTCGCTGGACCACGACTAAAGTAAGTGTAATATGCTAAGTCTGGTAGAAAGTAATTGTTAAAGTGAGGAATCGATATAGGGATGAAATTATTTAATGGGAGATCGAGAATATCGTGTAACAAGTTAGATTCGCTAAGTTGTTATTAAGTTCTTTCAGGCAAAGTTCTGAAATATATTTTGGACATTTGAAAGAAGGTAATTCCTGTGAATTGGGTAATTTGATGTTTTATTCAAGGGCTGACAACATGACATTCCGGTCGCATTGTGGGATTTGACCGTTGTGCTAGCAAGGGATGAATGAGCGGAAGGGTGGGGGAAATTGTGACGGATACTTCGAAATATCTATTAATCGTACTGGTTTCCAAAGCACTTCTCATGCATGCATTTTTTCTTTGGTATATTGTTCTTTTTAAAAAGAAACTTTATGAATTACATCGTGAAACCTTTTGAAAAGTTTAATTATGAGATGTTTTTGGAGTTTAGCTTTATGCATGTTGCACATTTATACTTCATTGTTTATTTGGATATTTATTTAACTCTGACGAAACTTCTGATGTTGACACAGTTGTATTTCTGAAATAGACTCAAATTTCGGTCGTCTTACTGTTACGGACAATGGTCTCAGTGATTCCAATTACTTGACCATAATCAATGAGCACTTGGGAGGGTTTTTCTTGACTTAATTATTGGGAAATACGATTTTTCTTCCTTTTATTTGCCGACGTCATCTAACTTTTAATACTATTCAACCAAGCGGAATTTCGCGCCATTGCGGAATGATTTGTACTGTATGGAATTTAAAAAAGTTGAATGCTGAACCACAACATATATTAAATAGAATTACTATTAATTGTTTTGGAGGGAACACTAGTATTTGTCGGTTTACATTTTTCCCTTTCTTTCTTTCAGGATATTGCGTAGACGAATCTGTCCGAAGAAAATTGGCCGCCGTATCGCGTTGCATCCGTGTCGAAGTAGTGATTTTGTTACTAAACATTGGCCTAATTTACAGGGATTTTTCATTTGATATAAGCTATTCTGGTAGCGTATATAAAAATGAAATTTTTTTGAAACTTACAAAGGTTTAAATTAGACCATAGTTATAAATTTTTATCGTTATGAATTTTTCCTGACAAGTCTTTTTGTGACATGTTGTATGTTCTCAATTATATTTTCCTTCTGTGTGTGTGTGTGTGTGTGTGTATGTATGTATGTGTGTGTATGTGTGCGTGTGTGTGTGCGTGTGTGTGTGTATTTATGTATGTGTGTTAGATATGTGTATGTGTTTGAATTTTCTCATTTTCTATAACATAGGAATAGTTCGCGTTCGTTGTTGCAAGCAGTGTCATATTCCGATTTCTTATGACCACACGTTGATACAACTAGTTATATAAGATGCTTAGACGGTTTTTTAGTAATCAATTTAAAAAATTTTCAATTTATTTTGCAAATTTCAATAAAATCGGAGCAGACTGTTTGAAAAGACCTTTAAAAAATTTTTAAACAATTTGTCAGTATTGTTTGATAAAACAGCAAGGTAATATTTACAGTCAAAATGAATTTTCCGTTTGATTATCAAACTCCCAGTTGGTTGATAGCCTTCATTAATTCAAAAATTATAATCGATTTATGGAGCTATCATTTTTAATAACTACTTGTATCCACCCTTTTTTTGTTTTTTTTTTGTACATCGTCCTTTTGTTTCCGTTTTTATTTTTTTCCCTCGTCTTTGAAATTTAGTATTTTTCAGGGGAATTTTTGATACACGTTCATGCAGCACTTTTTTTTGTTGGGAAATTTCTTTATTCCAAACTTTAGTTAGTTCGTTCCTTCTTGTATTATTATTTGTTCCTCTTGTTAGAATTATTAACTTTTGCTTTTTTGTATGTTCGGAAAAAAAAGGTTCATTTTATAGCCTCATTTTTAAGAATTTCCCTGTGGTCTATTCAGTTTTTGTTTGTTATGTTTTCGATAGCAGTTTTATTGTTGATGTGTCATTGTTTTACTTCATCATTCAATATTTGTAGAGACTTTTGAATTTTATTATGCATCAACTCGAAATAATTTTCTCTCTGTTTGACGTTTTCGGGAAATCCTTAGGTGATAGTATTTTTTGCATACGATTTCATCCTTGGTATAATTGATTTAAAATAACATTTCAATTAATACACAATTAATCATTATCCCATTTCAAATTGTCAAGTTTTCCCATAGTTTATCACTCGTGTCGCATGACAGTATGTTTCGCTAGCTTTGACGTTTACAGCTGACTGAAATCTCTATCACCACCTTTTAATCCTATAAAAAAAGGATTGTTATATGAGATTGGTGTTGTTTCTTCACATCACATTTATTTTGAGAGCAAAAATTTTTTTTAACCTTAAAGGTTAACTTTTGCTATTTAATTCACGGAATATACCTATCATCACAATTACTGGTCCTTTGAAAGTTACGAAATCCTATTCAATCCGATTTAAGATAATTCGAAATCGGATGGATGCATAATATAAAAATTATAAATGTGCTAGCATTGTGTTAAAATTCTTATATAAGATAATCAATTGTTAAATCCATTGAATACATGGAGTATATCACCTGAAATGTTCTGATATTTCAGCATAATGAATTGATGTTTTGGTTTAAAATTTTTCTGTTTTATAATTCCTATTCTTATGTAAGATATAAAATGGGTGAAATAATTCCGTTATTATTAGCTTTCGTATTTCAAATTTGTTACAAAGATGGGCCTATTTTGAAATCTGAAAGGAAAATAATGAAGGAAATGTGCAAAATAATAAGGTTAAGGAAACCACTATTATAACATATTGCTTGCAAAAAAGGTATCATATATAACTGTTATGAAGAATGAATAATGTACTTTCTTTTCGTTCATTCAATAAAATTCATTGAATGAAAGTCAAATCCATACCATTCAATCACGATTTTATGTTTAACTACAAATGGCATAATTATTTGAATTGGGAAATTTGCATTGAATTACAATTCCAATATTAATTATACAGCCTTTCCACCGATCAAAAGACAGGTCTATGATTGATTCATTTCTGCACAATTTAGTTTATTTAAAATTGTTGAAATTTTAAATGCGATAAGACGAGTTTCCCTTGTGTACTCAAGAGGACATTTGACAAATTATTCAAAAGAATTAAGAAAATGAAAATTCATTTAATTCGCTGTGAAAGACTATGATAACAAAACGGAACAATTCACAATTCTCGTATTATTTTTGTTTTACAAACTGAACAACTTTTTTAATTATAAATTTGGAGGCTTCTGGAAAAGTTCCAATTATATTCCTGTTTCCGCTAATACTTCCGGCTTTGGCATTTTCTGAAAGATTATTTTACAACTCTTCAGATAGATTTGATGAAAATATCAAATTTGAAGTTTGCATATTCAACAATATATGATAACAAAATTTGGATGATGCTGATGACAATGTTGATTACGATTATTGCTTTCTTCTTCTTCTTCTTATTATTATTATTACTATTTATTATTACTATTATTATTATTATTATTATTATTATTATTATTATTATTATTATTATTATTATTATTATTATTATTATTATTATTATTATTATTATTATTATTATTATTATTATTATT